>PRKT01002645.1:0-11377 GCA_003671525.1 Saccostrea glomerata | reverse complement strand
CCCTGATATGATCCAAGTCAGTAAAACGCTTTATTAAAAAGAGCATGAAATCGAAAGTAAGAACAAGAACTGAAGAAGATTGAAGGGATAATTCATGCAAGTGTAAATCATTCTGTTTGAGTTTCTTGATTTAAACTGTGTGAATTACTCCATTAACATCACCACCAAGACCAAAAGTTAGCAGACGGAAGTGCCTTGAATGTGTCATTGTAAGTACGGTTAGCATGGTTCGTACCGCGCAAACGGATTAACACAATTTGCACACGTTAGGCCACATTCTGTCACATAACAGTCTATCTAATAACATTTTGATTGAAAAATTAGGGCTATCTTGTCAGTGTAAGAATTTTAAATAAGATTTGTTCAGATAATGGCACACTATTTAAAGGGGAGTTGATAAAGAAATATGTATATTTGTAGCCATCTTTCAAAAATCTTCCCAAGAACCATTCATTGGCCCAGAAAAGTTTAAACTTATGTGAAACATTTATTACATAGTGTAGATTCAAGTTTGTTCATATCATGACTCCGGGGATTAGGGTGGACCACAATAGGAGATCAAAATTGTACATAGGAATACCCTGTATTTTTTTAAAAATCATTTTATCAACAACAACAAAGATTTGATCAGTCATTTTGATATGGAAGTAAATTTAAGTCCCACAGGAATTTTTAAATATCCTGCAGGAAATTAAGAAATCCTGCAGGATTTTGATAATATCCCTCAGGAATTTTATTTTTCCTACAGGAACTTTATTTTTCCTATGGGAATTTTTTGTTCAAAGGTGATTATCTCACCTGACAGGTGAGATTTACCTGTAACAAAGGTAGTTATGAACTCTGTGAGTGATGGTCTACCACTTGGTATACATGATTTTTATGTGAAATGAGGATTTGGCGGGCGCCAAAATGCCACTTTTGAAGTGGCATAATTATCCGGCACAGTGTTTTATTAAAAACTGCAAACTTTAATATTCAACGGTCGAAAATAAAATTTAAAAAAATGTTTCAAGTTCAGGTTAAATAAAAAATAAAATTCCTATTTCAGTTAGGTATAAACAGAACTACGGAAGAATTTGTCATTTATTTTTACTAAACAAGAGTTTTTAGATTATATGTACAATATCATCAGCCACGAATAAATAAAAAAGTAAATATACTTACAATAAGATACACTCAAAACAATGGTTAGGAAAATTCCTGAAACTTCAGACTTCATCTTTTCTGATATTGATGTGTACTTGTTTACTAGTATTTAATACATAAAATAGCTGAAATTACTTCCTTGAAACTGATTGTGCGTACATCACAAGGTTGTAATTGCAAATTTCCCTGTTATTTAGATATAATATAGTTAAAAAATGAACCCAGGATCAGGTGGAACGTGTTTCCTGAGCAGGTATATTTTCCTTATTTAACACCAAATGTATCTCTTTGATTCATTTTTCTTGTGTGTGTTTTTTTAACAATTTAAATAAGTTTTAGTCATATGACTTAAGGAAAAACGATAAGATAACAGACAATAATTACTCTTACAAATATATATTTACATAAGCCAAAACTTTTCCTTATACGACAATACAAATTAATTGACATTCAATTTTCAATGACATGTAGACGGTCACATAATTAGGCTTTCTTGCGTATGGAAAGCAAATCGCGCGGGACATTTGGAAAGTCTTGACATTGACCTTAATGTGTTTTGCTGCATGTCAATAACAAAATCCTAATTGTGGATTTTTATTTGTAATGTGAATAGAAATAAAAAACATAAATATAAGAAATTGGATATCTTTTAAAGTTTCATTGGGATATGACATGAAATCGATACTTACTCAAATTTACTATAAAGCCCTCCGGGCATAATTAAATTTGATCACTCCATCGACTTTATGTCATACCCCAATGAAACTTTAAAAATGATATCTTATTTCTTAAATCAATAATACAAATTCGTAAAAAAGGTATAACACGGACCCCTGGTAGGAGCATTTACATTTAACTAGGAGAACTAAGCATCCCTTGTTGACCTGTGCATCCTTTGTATTGATCAGGATACGGAACATTTCATAGTCAAATTTAGTATGACATGTAACACACATACAAGGATTATTAAAAACCTTAAACTTTATTTTTACTGTCGTTTTATATTGTTTAAAGTCAAGTAACTAAGCAGGCATTGCATATTAAGATGGCAAAATAGCAAAGGATGATTAATATAATCAGCTCAAAATCAATTTTTATGTAACATTTTAGTTTTAAAGCTCTCCTAGGACTTTTATTATGGCGGAATGCAAAGTTCCAATACGTTGCAGAAGAACGGAAGTTGATCTTTAGATAAGTTTTAGTATGTTCAATATACCTTTGAGTACATTTTTAGACACAAGTTGTGTAAATACAACACAAGATGAAAGCTATGTTGCACATAAAACAGATACTTCAAGTTATCTATATGATTTTTTTGCATTCATAAGCGATAAAGAAGATTGTAAAGAAAATAGTTCACTGATGTTATTTTTAGCCCTAGGAACTGCTTAGATTAAATTGACAGTGCATAGGGTATCATTTAATTTTTTTTGGCGATTGAGAAACTATCAAAAAGTACGGTAGTAAAAGATTTTGACGTCATGACTCGCGTAATTTTTTTCATAACCTGAAAATGTTTCTTTAACTGTAGATTTTTTCTGATATAACGAAAAGAGGGCAACCTCTTATCTGAAATATGTAATTACCAAATTATAGTACTGTTTTCTGAGAATTCCAAGATATGTTTTATTTCCATGGCTCAGGGATCGTGTTTACATTATTTTTCTTCTCTGTAGGTACTCGAATATACCCGTTTTTCTTAGAATGAAAGAACATTATCATTTCAAAGAGCATGTTTCTATATACTTGAACTTTCCAGAATTTTTTTTAAAAATTTGAAATGAAAGCACCAAGTACTTTATTCTTGATGCTTGAAGAAGAAATGAAATGTTAACCCATAAATAGGTACAATACTGTATCTATTCAAGACTATTTTATGTATAAAGTAAACTTAGCTCTTTGGCTTGATCTTTAAGCGGTTTACTACAAGTTAAAACATTGAAAAAATATTTCCATAGTTTACATTCGTTCTCTATATAACCTCATGCTTTTGGGTTTATTATATCATTTGTGTGATCTAAAAACATAATATTTTCTCCCACAAACAGCGGACATTCATGTTACATCTCTCTGCCTGAGTTGACATGAAGAAGATATAATTAACTATATATCCTGGTTGTACTTTTGAGCATTACTTAAAATTTTCAATCAATAAGTTCCCTTCAACCTTCATCGCCTGAATACACAGGTGAGTTATAGCGTTATAGCGTATAGTCTAATTGAAATATCGATGAATTTTAAAAATAAAAAATACATTCTTTACTAATGTTCTGTTCACACGACGAGTTTAATTCGCAGTAAATTAATGCAAAGTAAACTAATGCGAATGAAAATAGTGCGAATTAAATTGCGTTCACACGACATCTAATGTGAAGTAAACTAATGCGAATTAAATTCTACTTCTAAGGCCAGGCGACAGTAAGGCTTTTATGACGTCATTTGCAAATCACGTCACCTTATGCAGGAGCAGATGCATTTGACATGATGTTACAGTGTCTATACACACATTTTAGTGATAAACACAATTTTCCTTAGTTTTTCACTCAAAAATAGCACAAATACTTCAAGTTGACAACGGACATCTGTCATTTCACCTACTTTTGCCATAACGCATGCCTCAAAATTTAATTCGAATTAGCTTCGCTTGGCGTTCACACGGAGCTATGAATGCGAAATAATTTAATGCGCAGTAAACTAATTCGAATTAAACTATTTCGCATTAAATTCTCCGTGTGAACGCTTAGCGAAGCTAATTCGCAGTAACTTTACGTTTAATTCTAATTAAACTCTCCATGTGAAAAGGGTAAAAGACTGACGATTGTTTTCAAACATTACTGATATCAGGAAAATGTAATCTGGTTCAAATGTTCATATCATGAATCTTTAGATTTTTTCGACTTGTCAAATGATATCAGAGTAACATGGCTTTTGCGTTTTACCATGCAGTATTGAGGTCATTATACAATCCAATATTGCATAACCAAATAAAAAAATCTTAGTTTTATCTAATATGCTTTTCAACACAATACAATACAGTGTATGTACTTTGTGAACAGTCTTGGGCATCTATATATCCCGTTATTTTAATGCAATACAAACTAATGTTAGACCCTAGGTTGAATATTTTACTGTTCAATTACATTAAATATAGGAATACTTAATTTATTTCAAATATTTCACAAAGCTTACATCACTTTCTCATTATGTTAATATAAATAAAAATACATAAGGTTTGCATCACCTTTTAATTATATTATTTTTTTCTTGAGCTTAAATAAAAAAAAATGGCATGATTCTTTGGGGGTACTTTGTAAAAGTCATGCAATAAATAGATTTATAATGACCCTTCTATTATATAAATCTGCATACAAATATATGACAGTTTCACTTATGTAGAGAATGTACGGACATTATATGAATAAAATAGTAAAATATACATAGCATTCAATTTAACAACCTTTTATATATGTAAAAGTGATGTTTTTTTTTATAACAAAAAGACATTTATCTTTGACAAATATAGCTTTTTCAGCCTCCTACTGCATACAAACTGTGTCAACTTTTATTCATTGACGTGACATCGACCAATAAATCGTTTATATCTTGCAGTGTGGGATTTAACAAAGCACAAAATTGTGTGTAAAAATAAGTTTTGATGTACGTTAAATTTGTACGGAACCTTATATTTTCTCATTTTCTTACCTTTTGAATATCAACATTCATTTGTTGTTTGTGATAATTAGATTAAGAAGGGAACAATTGTCTAAATGTCTATCAGCCTCAGGCAAATCTATTGGTACTAAGTTCTTCAAAATTTATGTAACCCTCGAATCCAGTCAATAAAATCTATAATATATATATAAGATCATCTTCGCTAGCCAAGGGTGTCTGATACGCGATGTGTCCTCGTGCACCCTTAGCATACGATGAAGTCAAAAGACGGAATTTTTTTCAGCACGTGATCTCGAATCTAACAGGTACGCACAGATTGCGTCATCGACAGAAATAAGGATGCATGTTTTAAAAATTAAGGAAGGTCCCGGTTAGCTTTTGTCATCAAGTTTGGTACACAATTTCGACGATTCGAGCGGTTGTATTGTGCACATTTGATTATGACGTCATTTACTTCACGAAGGCAACGTTACGTTGTTTCACGATTATTTATCGAATTCAATTTTTTTTTCACAGATCATCCTCATCCGAAACATAGTCTCTGTCACTCAAATACTGCCTGTTCTATTTGTACACGCATGCACAGCTTTTTTGTGACATATTTTCTTGATTCCTTCAAACTTTTTTTTAGAGTTTATTCGGGATTTATCCTGAGAGAAACGCAAAATTGCATCGTAATCCACTGCTCCGTTACGTTCTGAAACGTCATCGTTTTTGTCGTTTTCAATAAGGACTACCTATGTCCTCAAGCGGATTTCTTTTCAGCAAAGCAAAATATAAAAACCCTAATTTCGTACACGAATCGATGAAACATTTCTATATTTGAATTACTAGATTGCTTTTCGTTTTTGCTCCCTTTACAGAGAAAATGACTTCAGACACTATTCAGAGCATTGTCTGTAACTGTCTGTAACTAACTAAATTTTGACCTGCACTGCGATCTGATTTTTGCATTTTTAAAATCAGCATATATAAGTTTGGAATAAATAGAAATATTTTGAAAAAAAAAAATAATAATACGAATTACTTGGATTTATTGTTAAGATCTACCAAAATTGGATAACATATGACGTCAAAATAAAAAAAAGATATGAGAGTTGTCCACGAACTTTTCGAATAACCCTCGTATGTAATATCTTGGGATTAATTAAATACAAAGCCAAATGAAAGGAAAAATTATATTGTAAGGCGTGGCCTAAGTATAACTAAACTGGTAAGTCAACCAGGGGGGGGGGGGGTTATTTGAAACTCAGGCCTAGGTGAACATGCGTATTGCATCATGACTGCCAATTGCACTCAAAGCCGGGGCAGGATGGAATCAATCCTCATCACTAAAAATGGGTTTAATTTATTTACATGATTTTTTCTAGTTTTTTTTTTCTTAAACTATCATCATCATTATCATAATTCTTTGGTTGTTATGTATTTAAATCTCGTGTATTCGCCTTGTTTTGCTGGCTAATTAATTATGAAATTCACATAAAAATACAAACAAATGGATTGTAAGACCTATAATACACTGTTAACAATTTCCAAGTATCTTTTTTTTCTATATATGTATTTTTAACATCAAAAATCTCAAAGTGTAAAAGCTACATGCAAGTGTTTTCCACTTTGCTTATCCAAACTTGATTCAGAGAATTCGAAATTAACAAATGTTTGCGATTTAGGGACATATACATAATATAGCTTGCGATTAACATAGAAAGAACATTGTAGGTACTCCACTTCCTTCCACCGCTTATTTCCTCAGTATCGCGATGTTTTTCTTACCGTTTTCGAAAAAAAAGTTATCAAATGTTTGTGTTATGGCTGAAATCCTATTGAAGACGAATTTCCTAAAAAAAAAAAATACAGGTATTTATATTGTATCACTCGCGTTGTTATCGCTGTATGTTTATTCTTAAGCACGAGGAATGTTTATACTGTCCATTCTGACTTTGTGATCAGAGTATGAATTTCACAATACTAGTGAAAATAAGTTGCTGGTCTTTCTTCTATATGTTTCCGCAATAAATTAAAGGATGAATAAAATCAATTTTGTATCTTAGATGCCACTTTTTAAACCTTGCATATTCCGAAGGTCAAGATTTTTATACTCGTACTGTAAATGTGACTACAAATAACACCATAAACGCAACATTTCAGCAGTATAAAAGAAAACATTGAAATATTTTAGCTAAAAATCTAGCGAGAAGACATATTGATTTTTTTTATATTGATAGTTTTGATTTTACCTCATCTTGACATTTTGAAATTCCTGACTAATTCGTCTGCGTCTTTAAAAAGTTATACAACCTTTTTAAAAGAAAAAAAATCACAAAATTGGCTTAAAACGTTATTTTCCCATACATATCAATTTAGCGCAAAAAAGTACTAACAACAATGCTGCGTTTACAGTAATATAGCATTACACTACGTAGACAAATTTTATAAAAAATTGCAGCTAATACGCTGTGTATTCTAAGGTACATTATATCAAATTTTTAGGATATGTTTTCTTGTAAGAATTTTTAAGCAGGAAATCCGCGACCTACCTTAATTCAAAGTTTTTTTTCAAGAAAAATTAAGAAGCAATAATTGAGTTATGTATATATTTTATATAGTACAAATCTGAAGCCTAAATATAGATTCTTAATCACAAATCTGGAAGATACTGTATGACACCATTGCTATTAATAGAATTGCATGTTATTTTTGCATGTGTTGCGGATCGTTGTTTACTTGCGTTTTTCATTTCCGAGATTAAAGATTCAAGAAATACCCCGAACGCAAATAACGTCAGTTACAAAAAAAATGCTGAATGGTCCACCGGGTTTACCGAATCCCATTCAGAACTCGAGAAAAAACCCAAGTTCTATCAACACCGTTTGACAAGGGATTATGAGAAGAGTTGTGTATCAGAAACCCTTGGCTAGCGAAGATGATATAAGATATCAACCACTGTTATGAATAAAAACTGTAAAATAGTATCTACCAATTATTTTTATTCCAGATCAAGGGGCGGGTTTGAGCTTTGGAATTTGGAAGCTTGCTCCTCCATGACACCTTGTCCAAAGTATGATATATTAAGGAGTTCTTTTTTTCTGCTACCAGTTTTCTTTTCAGATTATTAATGTTCGATAGCTTTATAATTTGTTAGTTTTATCGTTTTTGAATTGTATTTGTTTCATAATGGTTGTCTGAAATACAGAAACCTCCAGTATCTTTTGTTGGCAGTGTACATGTAAATTGTGGTGGTTTATGTGGTGGCGGTGCATGCGGTTGGTTGTCTTACGGCATGAACTCATTAACCTTTGTCCTAAAAAAATGGATAACTGTACATAAAATTAACCAAAAAGACAAATATTTAGATGTTTAATGATTATAAATTGACAAGACATATCTAAATTTATTTAATTACATCGGGATCTTTCCGAAAAATTCCCAACAAATACCTACATGTAAGTCTGTGGTAAATAATTGATTAAAAAGTGTAAAATTACGAACAGATGAGAGAAACAGACTTACGTCAAAAAATTGAAAATAACAGCTTGGGTCATGTTTAATGAATACGTTTCACCGCATAGTTTATAAATTTTTATTCAACCTTTCACAAAAATGGGATTTAAAGTGAAAAATATTTGTATACATGTAGATTATTCAGGATGGTTTCAGAAGGGTAGACTTCTGAACATCACAGAAGATTTACAATTTCTTTATATTCTAGAAATTTGTTATTGGCATCATTAGCAATTAAATCATGCCAAAAAATATATACCGATCCAGGCATCCATTTTTTGTCTGTATCATCTGTCCTTAAATAATAGTACATGTATGGCAGTGACAACATCTAAACTGAAGCAGAAAAGTAAATGACGCTTTATGTAATGAAAAAAAACACCTCCCAATACGGAGAAAATTAACTAAAAGCATTGAAAAAAAAAACAACAGCCAAACACAATTAGATGACGACGGTCTCAAATACTAGAAATGATTCTATTCATGCGCTAAATACAACAATGTCGAATATATTCAAATTGAAAACTATTCTTGTACATATTTTTTTTTTAATCTAAGATACAAGCACTGGCACCAAGCTTTGTATGGAGAATTGAAAAAAAACAAACCAATGTATATAGAAATTCTCAAGAATCATTGTGTCACTTTAAACTTAACATATCACAAAGTATTTTTGAAACAATATTTAAAATGACAGACCATACAATTTTTACGCAAATGGATTGTAATGCATAAGGTTTCCTTGAACTACAACATCATTAGCATGGTTCCTAAGTTAAAACTCTGGGATAAAAAAATATTTTTGACTCTGTACTACCATAAATCCCAACTTTATTTTGAAATCTACTTATTGTAATGTACTAGATTCGTGAAGGAAGGAGGTGATCCTTACGTCATGGGTTCGAATCCCACAGTAAGACCGTGAAGACCGGTCCGTCAGATGAGACCTATAAGCCGGAGTCCCTTGTCGGCACAGAAGCTGGCATGAAAGGAATCAATCACTGCTCACTGTTCCTTAGTACCAAGTAAAGGCATAATTAGAATATTTCCACCGGCAAGTGGTAGCATCTCCGTATGAGTGAAAGTTTCTCGAAAGGGACGTTAAAAACACCCATTTAAACACAAATATAATTGTATGATATGAAAGTTAATCTTTCTTTAAGAGCATGTCCTCGAGAAAACCATGCAAAAGGTTATGGGAGCAAGGTTCTCTGATCAACTTCATGTTTTGTGTGTAAATTTCCTCTATAATATGAAATATTTTGCCACAACGTTTTTTTCAGTGTGGTCTCACTTAAGGGAGTAAATCGACATTGTTACTAAAAATAGAATTATTGGTCCTTACACAGGTAGAAAACAGGAATTTTATACATATAAAAAAATTCAGCATTTTATTTAATAATGATATAGAATATCCATACATGGTTGAAAGTAACAAGATACACTTGTTTCGGAGATTTTTTCATAATTACAAACTGTGCCCCCGTTTAAGTGCAAAAAGGTCAGAAATCTGGCATATTTCCAGATTTGTGAAAACTGGTGAAAAAACTCACTTTTCAAAAACCTATAACTCAGAAAGTGACGCTTAGAATCAACTCAATCATATACCAATAATAAGACAACATGTCTGTTTACATTAATCAAAAAAATCTGTCTTTGGACTTTGAGCTGTACATTTTATTTAAAGTTGGACTTTTTTTTTATTTTCAAATTATATCATCCTTGAACTTCAGCAAGGAGTTTTTTTGCTTAGTTAGATATTTTCAGAAATTTGAATTTTGCTGTTGAAAAATACCAATATGTTGTACATGTTTGTTCTTCATCAATTCAATTATTTTTTAGAGGTTAAATGGGGTTAATGGGGGGGGGGAGGTTACCTGAATTGTTTTATTTTACATTGCTTTGAAAAGGGTGATTTTCACATACTGCTTAGCACCTGTTTGTCAGTCAATAGACCAAGTGTGTTCTCTTATCTTAGAAAAAAAAAAGAACTATAAAGGATTTCTATTATAGTTTGGCCCCCGTTTTTGTTACAAATTAAACGCCAATAAACCTCAATGAAATTGATATTTTTTGAAAGATTAGAATTTATACTTATTTTTCATGGTTAAATTGATATGTTGATTTAAGTAATATGCAGAGAATTAAAGATTTAAAGTGACTAATTTTACAAGAAAACGCCTAAAAGTTGCATTTTAGCATCGTTATAGGCGATATTTAGGTATGTGCGACGCCTTGAACAAGAAAGATATTTACACACGTAAAAGATATTTTTAAAGAAAGTCTTCATTCAAAAAATTAATCTTGTTCATAAAGTCGCACTAACTTTAAAAATTTTAAAACCTTGAGAAATGTAACACTTTCTGACTCGCGTGACGTCACAAGCATGGTACGGAACATGACGACGACGTTGTTGTTTATTTCGAAGGTAACATCATCTATCGATTGCTTCATGTATATTTTCTCACATAATGTTCTAGACATATCTGTTTTTGAAACATATTTGTGATTAAAGAATATATTTTATCGGGATCGACATTGATCTGTTGATCTGTGAATGTACGGGTGTGGATCACAAGGAACACGATGCTTCGAATCGCTTGAACTTCGTCTACTGTACATTAAATCAGTTCGTAGAAAAAATAAAACACAGTATACATTTTATGAAATTATTTGATCATGTTAAAATACGTTCATTGTGTGTGCATATTTCCATATCTACTTTATACGTTGTCATTTCTTCCCATATCGTTCATTGTTTTCCTGTTTAGGAAGGCAACAAATGTACGGCCAAGCAGAAGTGTAAAAAATTCAACGTTTTTCTTAGAAGTTCGGGGCATTAATTTCAATAAAACCAACTAAAATATTTTTTTCTATAAATGTTGAGTACAAATAGACAATAAAAATAATATTAATATTTCTAGATTTAATTTTATTGCATAATTTATATGTACAAAATAAAAATAATAAATAGGCCTAAATAAAAATAATAGTAAGAAAGTTTTGAATCAACATTTTATTTATATAGTCACGATGCTACAAAACGATAAAAATGCAT
>PRKT01002644.1:0-16017 GCA_003671525.1 Saccostrea glomerata | reverse complement strand
GTATGTCTTAAAGTCAGTCAAACATAATCAGTAATAATTTGATGAACTTTTGCAAACAGGACTTTAGTTGCTGTAAGTCTTGTCACCAAGGGCGGTACCTATTTTTGATGCCCATTATATCATTTTTGTTCTTTGACACCTGTTGTTTTCTTGAGGGGGAATGTGTATTATAAATCCTTTATTAAGTATATCTACCATTTTATAAAATTTAAGGTCGGCAGATAGGACTGCTATGACAAAATACAATAATGTGATTTCAATCGATCACGTTTTTTTTTACTTTGCAGTCTTCTCTTGTAAATATGATTATGAATGCCTTGGAAAGGTTGGTTGTCAAAGTGGTCAGGTGGAAGCTTGCTCACACAGACAGTGTACCTGTAAAGTAGGAACGTGTGAGTAGAAAAAAGAATTAAAAAATAAATCAAACACAAATACCACTTAAATATGCCTATAAATGAATTAATAATCTTATAAGGGTCCAGTCTAGTATTCCAGCATATTTCAAGTTAAAGACTACACCTTGTATTTCCTACAAATATAACAACGACTATTGCTTATAAACTTTTCAATTACAAAAATAAATTTTCATGGCCTGGATATTGCATATCTACAACTTAATCCTCCATCGTGTTCATGTTCTTCTTCACCCAATAACTATAGTCCTCCTGGACACGTTACATATACCTGATGTAAATATAGTTAATACTGAGGACCTCAGACCACCAATTTTAAAGAGCCCTAAATATTGGAAAACCCGATCCATCAACTGGGTTGTAACTTCATACATTTTATGGATTCTTTCCAAGATAAGGCGCAAGGAGATGGGCCAGACATGATAAAGGAGACCTTGACACGTTGTCAGAATGGATTCTTTGAATCAGATGTACGTTAAAATTGCGCATTAAGCGATTGAGGGCAAATTTAAAAACCATCTTTTCCGCATTTTTTGTCAGCAAATACAATTTATCATCGAGTCAAATGCTGAATGACATTTTTCATATTAATTGTTAGTCCATAATTTACATGCACACTGAAATAACGACAGATTTTTCCGTTATTTCCCATTCATGACAAGGAACACACGCGGGTGGGACTGGTCGGCAGGAGATGCTCACTCCTCCGTGGCAGCTGATCCCACTTCTGATGTTTTGAAGGTCCGTGTTTTGCTCTGCTCCTATTTTGTATTGTTTTATGGACTTTTGATCTGGAATACTGTTCGTTATCTCCATATGTTTCAGTACAGTTGCTGTACATAAAGTTGAAGAGTCGTAAGCCATAAAACAATACAAAACAGGAGCAGAGCAAGCACGGACCTCAAAAACATCAGTGGTGAGATCAGGTGACAAGGAGAATGAGCATCCTCTTCCGACCAGTCACACCCACTGTGTGCTCCTTGTCATGATCGGGCAATAAGAAAAAAATCCATCGTCAATTTAGTATATAATCAATGGACTAACAATTCGTATGTGAAACGGCAGTCAGCATTTGACTCCATGATAAATTGTATTTGATGACAAGGTCATTGTATCGACCATATAACTTACGAAATAATTACTTTAAACGAGCCTGCTGAAACTCTTGTTTCTTTAACTTGTTTGTCAAAAACTCAATAATGTGTCTCGTTTAAATATTGTTCATACGTAGAGCATGCTCGTATCGAATAAACTATGAAATGCAAACTCCGCATACAGGTAATGAAGGTATATTGCTGGAAAAGTGTGGGAAGTTAACGATAGAAAAGTTAAAGTCATCACGTTTATCATACAGCTTGGTTCTTAGATTACCATTAACGCCTTTTTCAAGTAAGATATCACAATAGGAAACATATGTGTAAGGCTTTTTTATCTCAATCTCACTAATATATATCGTATCGACAAAAGAATGGAAATAACCATTGTTATTTGACAGTACGTCGTCGATATATCTAAATGTCGAGTTGAAGGTCACAGAAAATGTTTTCTTCATTATATGCATAAAATTTTGCACAAATGCTGCTTCATATGAATACAAAATTAGGTCTGCTTATAACGAGGCGCAATTGGTACCCATGGGAATTCCTATAGATTGTTGGAAGACCTGTTCTCCGAAAACATTGATATTGTAATTCAGAAACTCAGACATGTTTTTGATTTCGACTTCAAAGTACTTGTGTGTACAATCAGAATGTTTTTTAAAAGAATTATTGATTGATTGATTGTATATTGTTTAACGTCCCTCTCGAGATTTTTTCACTCATATGGAGACGTCACCGTCTGCCGGTGAAGGGCTTCAAATTTTGACCTTTACTCGGCACTCAGGGCCATTGAGCAGTGAGGGATCTTTATCGTGCCAACGCCTGCCGCTGTCACGGGGCCTCGGTTTTTAAGGTCTCATCCGAAGGACCCGCAACTTTCACTTCATAGTGCCGAGCGCATGGCGAAGAAACAGTTGCTCCAATTTTAACGACTAGGTCAGTCGCGGCCGAGATACGAACTCATGACCTCCCGATCACGGAGCGAGCGCTCTACCGACTGAGCTACCGTGAACGGTTTTCAAAAGAATGATTTTGGAAATGAACAATGACAAGATAAGTAAATCACATTGTCCTGGTTTCAGAAAAAAGTATTGGTTCTTGAGGAATTGATTTTGTGGATTAAAACAGTTTAATAGTTTTGTTATAGAATTATAAATTTCGTAGTGCTCATGAATTCGAGGGTCTATTCATACTTCTAAAACAACGAAATTACCCCACCCACCAACCTAATTCAGTAATTTCACAGTATTCCCCACGAGAAATTAGAGTCCATGCTTTGTGATATCGTTGACAGTTTTTTTTTCAATAAAAATGGAACTCGTAAATTTACTTGTCATTGGTCATTTGCAAAATTATTTGATTAAAATCATTCTGTGGTGCACACAAGTACTCTGAATTTGATATTAAAAAGATCTTTGTAGTGTTTGGAGACTAAATCTTCCTAAAATCTATTGAGGTTCCCATAGGTACCTCTTGCGCACCGTTATTAGCAGAACTACTTTCTGTATTCACATGAAGCAGAATTTTTCCAAAATGTAATACACGAAAAGAAGAAAACACTCGTTTTGCCTTCAACTCGAGATTTAGATATATAGGGATTTTTTTTTGTTATGTCGCGATCTTGCAAATTAGGATACGTCGATTGTGACCTGTCAGCAGGGATGTTCACTTCTCCATGGCACATGATCCAACTTCTGATGTGCCAGAGGTCCATATTTCCTCTGCTCTTATTTTGTGTATTTTAAATGGACTTTTGAGCTTCAATACTGTTTGTTATCTCCATATGTTTCATTTCTAAATATACATGAAAAATTATCGAAAACAAAAAACAGTCCAGAATCGAACGTATATGTAATATCATCTGTTGTCGAATATTTATTAGTAAAACCTCATGAATCTTACGGTGGAGGTACATATTTGTTCCTATGAAAAAATTATGCTCAAATTAATTTTGAACTAATTATCAGTTTATTTTAATTCAGTTTGCTCGTTTAATCGTGACTGCAGAGACGACTGCAAGGGGACCCAAACTCCAAACTGTCGCTGGTGGAAATGTTATTGTCATAATACTAAATAAACAAGACAAACGTTTTGCATATTTTGATTATTTGATAATGTGTATGCGACATACATACTAGAGAAATTGTCATAGTATAAAAACAGACAGCTGAATTAATAGGAATCTAAAACTTGTGTTTTAAAAGAAAATGATATGAGATTACATCAGTCGCAAAAGGGCCATTATCGAGATAATAATGGAAAGTGGAAACTGATGTAAGACTATGTATTCTCACAAAGTCTTTTATCTAATCAAACTCTGGGCGAGTGTGACCAGACAACAGCTGATCCCATTTTCTGGAATTTTGAGAGGTCCATGTTTTATGCCTTATTTACATATGTGTATTTTAAATTGTTTATAGATATTTGAGATCGATCATTGTTCCGTATCTTCACTTTCGTTCTATTTACCAAAAAATATTTGTTTATTCATTTACCAAATAATAAATGTTTTTCTTTGTCTGACGTCTTTAAAAGTGTGAGTATTTATTACATTATTTTTTAGTGACATTAATGCAGTATTTATGACAAGAGATGTAATTTTATTATTCACAATGGAAGTTGTTGTTTAAAAACCCAATAAAATAACGATGAAATAGTCATTACATATCGACATTAAGATGCCTCTACTACCCCATATGTGCAGAAATAGCTGTTTTGCAACAAAATGGTAGCGGTTCGCATTAGACTTACCTTGCACGATCTAAATATAGAATGTGGAAGGTACCAAGGCAAGAGCAGAGATGATTGAATATGCGATGTTTGTGATAGTCATTAAATAGAAGGTGAATTTCATTTCATTCTACAATGCCTTAGATATCAAAAGCTAAGAAAAAAATATAAACGAATATTATTACAAATCGCCAAGTACATTTTGATTAATCCAATTGTTAGGTACAAACCGCATGTCTATGGTTCCCCTATAATTACGTAACGAAGATTTATCAGGTTGACTACATGTAATTTTCTATATTTCTATGCGTGTAAGGCTAAGTGTCAGATGTTTTAATATCAAATCAGCATTGTTGTATATTGTATTATAACTGAATAATTATGTACTGTAATATCCAAAATTATCATATTTAAATACTATAAATGAGTGGAAGTGTTGGACTGAAGAACACTTGACCGGGGGTTTAGACTCATTAAGAGCCCTTGGATTATATTGTATATGTACCATTTGTAATATTGTAAACCGATGGCTGTATTGCCCAAAGTTATATTCTGAATAAACTATACAATTAAGATTAAAACTTTTAAAATGTATATTGGGGTAACACATGTAGAATATGAAAGCCATAGCTTAAACCAATCAAAAGTTATGGACAAAGTTATTTTTTGCGGACAAACAAGAAACCAGACAAAATGGACGGAATGGAAAGAAAATATACATGTATACCCCGAATCTTCGATTATGTGGGTAAATCGACAAATAAAGAGCAAGAGCCATCTTATGCATAAAATGGTCCGGTACTTATGTCAATTAATTAACTATCACCCTCTTTCCATTTTCATATATCAAAATAAAGTAGACATTTGGTGCTTTCATGTTCTACAATGAAATTTCGTTCTGAGAATCCAAATATTTGAAAACAGGCTTTGAGAAATTGCAATGTTCTTGAAATTTGCAGAAAATATGTATTTTTCACTACCTTCACCAAAGAAGTGAAATATGAGCACAGCCCATGATCCAAAAAATAAAACGTTTTTTTTTATCTTCAGAAATAGGCCTTTCATTATGTATTGGCATATTTTGGATCAGAGCTTGTGCTTTATATGACATATTGAAAAAACGCTTCAACTTTAGGTCAGTTTCAAAGGAATTTACAGGATATGAGGAAAATGACGGATTTTATGACGTCATAATGCATTGCCTAGATGTGAAATTACGTCACAATTAATAGATACGTGGTCACCAACCATCCAAGTGATAAATACTGCATTTGCAACCTAAACTGAGCGGTTTTGAATTTTCAAAAATTCTCAGGGCCAGATAAGGCCCAAAGTGGCTCTACCTCTTTAGGGCCAAAATAAATAAACAAGGGTCAAGAAGCCACAGTGCTTACCTTAGTAAGAACAACCCTTCTGTTCTTCAGTATCAACCCTATATAAACTTTTATACCTTAGTATTGCCCACCCTTTCCCAGGGGGTCACAATTTCAACAAATTTGGATCTACACTATGAGAGGATGCTTCCCTTTGAATATGAAAAATCATGGTTTTGTGATTTCGGGGGAATACATGTATATTTTAAGCTCACCTAAAAATCTGTTAAATATCTTATCAAGAACATCAAAGCCATGATTTATCATATTCAAATGGAAGCATTCTCAGTTGGTGTAGATTCAAGTTTGTTCAAACCATTACCCCCCGGGGGTAGGGCGGGGCCAATATGGACGATTTAAGTTTTACATAGGAATATAAAGGGACATTCTTTACAAGTCGTCAAGTAGGGGGCACAATCGGAGATCAAATTTTCAAAAAGGAATATATAGGAAGAAATCTTTTTCTCGGGAACATAGTAGCCATGATATTGTTTTATTGACATGGAGCATCCTCCATTTGTGTAAAACCAAATTGGTTCAAATGAGAGCCTCCTGGGGTAGGGCTGGGCAGCAATGGGGGTCAAATTTTTGCAAATGAATAAATAGGATAAAGTGCTATGCTCAAGAACAGCAGATCCATTTGTTAAATCAATATGGAAGCATCAACTGATAGTTTAAAATTCAAGCCCCCCCCCCTCCACGTAAACTCTTTAATACTGAACTGAATTTACCTTAAATTTTTCCTAGCCAATGTACTCAGGTGAGCGATGTGACCCACTAACCTCTTGTTAAAAGGTGAGCGATGTGACCCACTAACCTCTTGTTAAACACTTCGTTATAATTTGAACACTCGTTTCTTAATAATTTAATTCGTTTTAGAATTTTTTTAGTAAGTAAATCATGCTTTTGTATATCGAGTATACTGAGAGATATAAACCCCGTATGCATTTGATCAGGGTATATTGCTGCATAAGTAAGGAAATTGGACGATTGACAAGTTAAAGTCATCGCATGTTACATTAAGATTGGTTGGTAGATTATAATTAACTTCTTTTCAAGTAAAATATCTAAATATGAAAAAAAAGTGTTAGGCTCTGTGGTGTATTTTATTTCAAATTATATAAGAATGGAAGAAATGGAAATTATCATTATTAATTAACAATACGTCGTCTATATACTATATCTATATGTCTAGTTCAGGGCCTACTAATATTGCTACTTTTCAACTTTATACATGAACATTCCCCACGATAAATTAAAGTCGGGGCTTTTTATAACATCGACAGTTGCTTTCTCAATAAAAATGAAAATCGAATTTTATTTACTCTATCATTTGTTATTTGCAAAATTAATTTGTTAAAAAAATTCTAATTATTATGTTAAAAAACATTCTGATTGTACAAGAAGTTGACATCAAAAAGAAGTTTATCCTTCACATTGGACATCATCTGAAAAGACGAAGCGAGGTAGACTATATGAACTCCATGGAAAAGGAACCACAGCTAGCATCTGAGTTAGAGAAAATGAGCTGATCGTGATGACAGAGGAAGATGGTGACAGCTTGTTGAAGCCTTGTGTCCCATCGGGACGAAGAGAATAAGTAGGTTAGATAAATAGTAATTTTAAAAAAATCTAAACTCTTGAGCCCTTTGGTTGACAACTGTAAATTTTTTTTTCTTTGGCACTTAATTCATCAACAATTCAATTAGGCCGAATGTTTCTCTAATTTATTTGCATATAATCATTATGACAGTAGCATTTCCACCACCGACAGTCCGGGGTTTCGTCTTCCTTACAAATCAAAGGCTTTTTAAACCCGCACGCTTTACAGAAGAAAATGCAGCTAAAACACTCCGTCTTTTCCCTAAACTTCAAAATGCCAATAAAAGGAATTGACACGGTTAATATACTAGTAAGTAATATTCTTAATTACAAAAGGGTCCAGTCTTATATTTCCCCATATTTCAAGTTAAAGACTACACCTTGTATTTCCTACAAATACCAGTATACATTGACCATTGCTTCCAAACTTTTCAATTACAAAAAAAAACTTTACATGACCTGGATACCGAGTATCTGAAACATAATCTTCCATCGTGTTCATGTTCTTCTTCGCCCTATAACTATATCCTGCTGGACACGTTATTACAGGTGACATAAATATAGTTATTAATGAGGACCTTAGATCACTTATCTTAAAAGGTCCTTAATATAGGGAACCCCGATCCATCAACTGGATTCGCAATTTCATAAACATTATAGATTCTGGTGAAGGTTACGCCAGAAGATGGGCCGGATATGAAAAAGAAAACGTTGACACTTTGTCAGAATGGATAAAATGTATCAGATACAAGTTATATTATTAAAATATTGAAGGGCAATATGAAAACCATCTATCCTTTTGTGTTCAATAATCTAGAAGTGAATAAAATAGATAGATTACATGATCAGTACGTACTGGTCCCTGCCGACAAAGCAGATAACAACATTGTTTTCGTTTGAAGGACTCTTTATTTAAATTGTATTTTAGTAGAATTGGATTTAATTTTACAAGTGGTAATCCTACATATACATGTACTCATACCTCCCACTCTAAGGAGGAAATTCTTCAAAATCACATGTCATTTTTAAATATTTTTGATATTCCACAGAGCCAATTTGAACTATTTGAACTTTGAATTTGAACTAACCTAAATTATTATGTTGTATTCAGAAACTTCATAGGAATCCTTACATAAAAGGGAACGAGTAAATGTTCAACCAAGCCTCTTTCGTTACTCCTCACTTAGATATTGACAGTAGTGAAGGGAAAACTTCAGAAGTACTGTGCAATAATATATTCAAGAAGTCGTATGAATCAGATGAGGATACTTAAAAATTCCGAAAAACTTTGGACAATTTGAAATCAAAAGATTTTACCAAAATCAACAGCTTAAAAACTTACGACTTTTCAACTTTATACACAACTTCCCACGATAAATTAATGTCCAAGCTTTTTGATATCATTGACAGCTGCTTTTTCAATAAAAATGGAACTTGTAAATTTACTTACTTGGTCATTGGTCATTTGCAACATTATTTTGTTAAAACAGATTCTGATTGAACACACAAGTTCTCAGAAGTTGAAATCAAAAAAATGCTTGAATTTCTGATTGACTATATATATATGTGGTTTTGGATACCAGGTCTTCCAACAATCTATTGAAATTTCCATGGGAACCAATTGCGCTCCGTTTTTAGCAGACCTATTTTTATATTCATATGAAGCAGAATTTGTGCAAAATCTTATGCTTGAAAAGAAAACAAACACTTGCCTTCAACTCGACAATTAGATATATTGACGACGTATTGTCAATTAACAATGGTAATTTCAATTCGTACGTGTACGTCTATACAATATATCCCGGTGGGCTTGAGATGAAAGATATATACCACAGAGTCTGATATACCTGTTTTATGCTTGGATATTTTATTTGAAAAAGACGTTAATGGTAATCTTACAACCAAGCTATCTGATGAACGCGATGACTTTAACTTTTCTATCGTCAACTTCCCTTACATATGCAGCAATATACCTTCATCACCTGCATACGGAGAATATATATCTCAGTTGATTCGATACGCAAGAGCATGATCTACGTATGAACAATTTCTAAAACGAGGTAAATTATTGACAAGCAAGTTGATGAAACAAGAATATGAACAGTCTCGTTTAAAGCCATCATTTCGTAAGTTCTATGGTCGATACAATGACCTTGTCAGCAAATACAATTTATCATTGAGTCAAATGCTGACTGACGTTTTCATACCCATTGTTAGTCCATTATTTATACACTGAATTGACGACGGTTTTTTCCGTTATTTCCTGATCATGACAAGGAGCACACGGCGGGTGTGACCGGTAGGCAGAGGATGTTCACTCCTCCATGGCACCTGATCGCACCTCTGATTTTTCGGGGGTCCATGTTTGTTCTGCTCTTATTTTGTATTTTTTTTTATGGACTTTGAGATTGAATACTGTTCGTTTTTTCCATATCTATGATTTAGTGCCATGAAATACAGATAAGTAACGTAAATAAATAATAATGGGATTGTGTTGCGGCACAGTCTCGTTGCGTATATTGGGCTTACCAGTAGGCTAATTGAACTCTTTTACAATATTTTAACAAATGGTTTTAAGTATGGACTAGTCAGTGGACATCTGTGCCAAGGGTTCACATTTTTTCTAAGGATGCAATTACAAAAGGCAATACGAGGGGCGTTCAATAAATAATGTCATTGGGGCTCAGAAAGAAGCAAACGACGCTTTTCAATGATTTAGTCTTCACGATTTTACTTATTAATCTCTTTTAATTCAAACACATGTCAGTAACATTTTTTATCCAATTTCTGATTGTTTTTAGAACTCATTTTTGGGTATGACCCTTAGTATACTGGAAAATGGCAGATCCAATGATTTCCTGGACTTGTTCTTTCCTTCTGAAAGGTGTTTTTTTTTCAAGTTTTGAAATAGAAACAAGTCAAAAGGTCAAAGATCTGGCAAATATTGTTAATGTGAAAAAACATTAACTTTCTGTTTATCCCGAAAACCCCTTAACTCTTTTTAGGGCATGCGGGTTTGAACGCTGTCATGAAGAAATTCAATGTAGTGGATTCCTGATTCTGGGTCCTTTCTCTGATAAACCTTTCGATTTCTTTGCAAAAAAACTGCTTTCTAGACACCTCCAGATATTAAACTGTCTCCCCGAATACGAATTTGAACAACAATACCACTAATATTGAAGAAAATTGCAAATAAATCTGTCTTTGTGCTCTTACAAACCTTTGCTCTTGACAGACCTTCGCCGTTTTTATCAAGTACATCTTATGTTTAATTTTGTTTTCATGGTTTTAAGCAATAGATTCATGTTCCAATATCTGTTTGAATATAAAACAAACGTGGATTACTACAATTACTGACATTTTAAAATAATTGTTAAGACTTTTGTACTCACTGTCGTTTTCATTCATTTTTCAAAATACAGGGTGACCTTAGAGTACCAAGCTTAATTAATGTCAAACGTTTCTTAAAAACTGTGTAAACTACTCCCGATATGATGTCTATCAAATTTGCTATGTGTTTTAAAGTCAATCATACAACATCAAATATTATTTGTTGAAATTTGGCATACAGTACATAAGTTGTTATAATTTTTGTTGGCAAGGAGGGTACCCATTTTTGATGCCCATTATATAATTTTTTATCATTGAAATCCACCAGCTCATTTGTCTATAAAACAGGTATCGGTTGCTGTAAATGTCACATATTTCAGTGAATATTTCTTTGGGATTTTAAATAAGTTTTACAGCAGCTTTAATGTAGCTTTTATTTTCACTCTAGTTTAATGATTCTTTACCATTCATTTATAATACAGTGTCTCGAATAGCCCTTGTTTCCCAGCTTCTCGCGATAAAACTATGTGATGAAAAGTGGTCACATAAACTGTTATAAATTCATTAAAGATTAAATATTGAGAGAAAGTCAAGCTTTATGTCATATGACTAATATGTTGTATGTCATCGAGCTAATGACATTGTTTATTGAAAGTCCCTCGTATATTGATGCCTCGGCTCCTGCATTGAAGCGGCCATGGCACATTCAGCCAAATAAAATACTAATCACTCAGTACAGTAAAACTCGGTTGTACTATTGTTATTATGTTTGACACAATAATTCAACCAGTAATCCCTGCTTTTAAGGTTATTTCATCTTTGATAATTGAGTCAATTGTTCAGCGATTGTCTTATACTAAATTCTACAATGGAATGCCCCGATTCCCTGTATGATTTAACATGGAATGCTTACTCTTTCTAGACACCTAATACCATCTCTGTTGCCATTTATGTTATATTTGTTGACACGGTCATTAAAACGACCATTAAATTTGAACGTAGAAAAAGCAGACGTGGCAAACATAAGAAGGAAAAATCAATTTTATTTATAAACAGTGGTCTATGGAAATTTCTTTTCAAATACTAGTACTATTAATCACTTTTTATTCGCGAGAACTTTATTTTTGCGTAATTATTCGAGACAGTGAGCTCGCAAATATATATAATAGTATTCCTTATTATCATATACAGCAGTATAAACAGCAGTAAACATAATAATTGAAAATTTTGCCTCGCTTATCAAGAGTCAAGACTACGTATATAGTGAAAATAAGGTGTCGTAAAATTCAAGTGATCTACAGTATGTAAAAGTAATAAAAAAAGTCCCTAGCAGTATAATGTACATTCAAGTCTGTTAACATGGTTGTATGAGAATAGGATACATACCTGTAAGAAAAAACAATTTTTTAACAATCTACAAAATATAACTATAGATAGACCATTCCCCTCCATGTGAACATAAGGATTTATTTTTCCTACATTGAACTAAAATTAGATTGAAAACAACAATTATGAAACGTGAGTTACTTTACCTGCATCCGAATTCCACTCAAATGAAAATGGTATTCAAGAACAAAGAATCAGAGAAGGGGAAAGTGTTTTCTAAATGTACATTTTAACAATTTCTAGATTGAAAATGTTAATTGAAAGTCTTCTTATCACCCCTCTTCCTTTTACAATATATTTTCAAAATTCATTTATTTAAATTGACAAAGTGAACATAACATTCCGAGGTGGGTTTACCGTGAAAATGTTCATTGCAGTTTGGTTGCCCTAATTTTTTGATGCAGTAGAGTAAAATGAAAATCTCTTACTTATATTACTTTCAGGGGTTCATCAAAGATATTACACATGTACGATTAACTTGTCATTTCTGTCTCTTTGCTCCACTAAGTCTGACATGAACTAGTTTTTTTTCTCCAAAAACCAAAAATAGATTTCAAATGCAAAAATGACACTGGTTATGCTAATATTTTTACTCCGGTTCTCTCACTGTGATTGGCTAGGATTTGAGCAAATGTAAACAACAACTTGACATGACTGCTTATTCAGTTTGTATCAATTTAATCTTTGAATCATTTGTTAAAGGAAGGTTATGGAAATAATGAACAGTATTCAATCTCAACGTCCATTAAACAATATACAAAATAAGAGCAGAGCAAACACGGACCTCCGAAACATCAGAGGTGGGATCAGGTGCCATGGAGGAGTAAGCATCCCCTGCCGAACGGTCACACCCGCCGTGTGCTCGTTGTCATAATCAGGAAATAACGGAAAAAATCCGTCGTCAATTCAGTGTATAAATAATGGACTAACAATTGATATGATGACTTTAAACGAGACTGTTGATATTCTTGTTTCATCAACTTGCTTGTCAATAATTTACCTCGTTTAAGAAATTGTTCATACGTAGATCATGCTCTTGCGTATCGAATAAACTGAGATATATATACTCCGTATGCAGGTGATGAAGGTATATTGCTGCATAAGTACGGATGTGCGATTTTATCGGTATACCGGTATATCGCGATTTTTTGTTGCGTGATACGTATCGTGATACGGAGAAATAAATACCGGTATTTAAGTACATATTATAAAGTCCAGAAATTATTCATTTATTTGTTCAATCATTTAAATTACAATTATAGAAAGTATAAAAAATGTTTAAAAAGGTGAACAGAACAGCATTTTACCATCCAAACATGATTAATTTTATGTACATAAAAATTTCAAAAAAGTGAAATTTTGTTTTTCTAGCATATCTTTAAGAAAAATAATGACAATTCATTAAAAATCATTGTAAAAATTGATTGTAAAATATCATGATATTATCGATATATTGTGGGGAAAAATCGTGATATATCGCGATACGAAATTTTTGGCGATACCCATCCCTATGCATAAGTAAGGGAAGTTGACGATAGAAAAGTTAAAGTCATCACGTTTATCATATAGCTTGGTTGTTAGGTTACCATTAGTGTCTTTTTCAAGTAAAATATCCAAGTATGAAGCAGAAGTGTCGGGCTCTGTGGTATCTTTAAAACAATTATTGCTTTTTTGCTTTAAGTACTACGATTTCCACCATCGAAAATCAATTTCATTTCACTTCTGGGATCAATAAATCTTCTACAACTCAAAATTTTGAAAAATCGTTTTTACCCTTAAATAGAAATAATTCTATAATGAATTTAGATAAACAAATCATCGATTTATTTCCAATTTAGCTAAGGTGTGTATATTTTTTTCATGTGGCATAGGCGTCGGAACTGGGGGGGGGGGGCTGAAGGTACAAGAATTTTTTTTTACACTTAGCCCCACACTTTCAATTTGCTTCCGACGCCAATGTGTGGGATATGCAACTTTTTAGGGTGATGTCACTTTTGTTTATGGGCAATAGGGTCAAATTTCAACATCGAAAAATGACCGGGGGTTACTATTCGTTTTTACACAGGCGTCGAACAGCGTGTAGATATAGAGGAAGATGCCTTATGACATTATTGTCAAGTATTATACAATTTAATCATAACACATTTAATTATGTACTGTAGTTTTTGGAAACAAGTTTTTGCTTATATTATTTACATTCAAACCGAATTGAATACAAGCTCCACAATCTGTGATAATTCACTTCAGTCAACAGAGTAAGTGTTGCTTACATTGCAAAAATTATTACATGAAAAACTTTGTCGAATGAAAGTGAATACTACTGTATAATCAATGAAAATAAATTACAGGAATCGCCACGTCACACGTGTTTTATGAGACGTGCTTTCAACAATTTAAATGTTATTTTTAAAATAAAATCCTGTAATTTAAGAAGGATAAAATGTTCTTTTGAGATATTTTACCTTCACATATCCACACATGTTCCAAATATATCCGGGAAGCTCGGCATATATAGAGGTCTACGGATACCCTAAGATTGCGGCAGGAAACGACATAGTAGGAACATGCAATTACTACTGAAACTCGTAGTCATTCTTTGGCTTTTTGTAACAGGTAAGTTAAATTTCATTTTTGACTCAATAAAGCAGGTTTAATGACAATTCCTTCCAAACACTAATAAAATTAGTTAATATTCAAGTACCAATATGTATTATAGATATGTAACAAAAACAAAAAATAATGCATGAATTATTTTCATTGTTTACTAGAGTAATGATACAGCACATCACCTATTGACAAAAACTTTTGGAAACATTTAGTAATTATGTTTAAAAACAGTGTTTTTTCTATTTGGTTGGTTTTAAATTTTTGAACTAAGAAAATCTTCCATGAAAACGTGTTTTGTCTTTGGTAATGAAATATGGGACTTTTTGGGACATTTTATCTTTGGAACAAACCCATTAAATTTTTTTTTTATTTTCCTTTCAAATTTTATTCATTTTTTCTATATTAATATAAATCTATGTGATAAATTGCTGATTTCCAAATAGAAATCGTTTATCTCACCTTAAAATAATATTTACCGTTTTCGAAAATTTAAGATTTCAGCTGATTTAAATAAAACTTAGAATACTGCAGTCTTATATCAATCACCTTTTACAATACATTTCTGTTTACATTTCTATACTTTACAGTGTTCTGTTGTGAGTATGATGGTGAGTGTGACGGAAGGGTTGACTGTCCAAGTGGTCAGGTGGAAGCTTGCAGATACAGACAGTGTACTTGTAAAGTAGGGACAGGTGAGAAATAAGTAGATTTTTAAATCAAACAAACATAAATTCCATATACCGTAAAATCAATGTTTTCCTTAATTTTGAAAATCTGTGATGGACTTAAATCAGTGTTAAGTTTACTTCTCGTGAATAGTGTAAATTAAAACCTCATAAACCTAGTGCTTAAGAATCAAGGATGTTCTTTTGTCCCACAAAATGCTCACGAATATACGATTTAGCGTCAGTGTATTTTCAATTCAGGATGTTGGTTTGATAGTGACTGTGAAGATGGCTGCAAATCAGACCAAACCACTGACTGTAGCGGGTGGAAATGTTATTGTCATAATTCTAAATAAAGAAGACAAACGTTTTCATACTGATTATTTGATTAAGTGTATGCGACGACTACAATAAATGCCGATTAGAAACAGCACCTTTGTCCTTAACTTGAGGCAAGGGAGTCTAAATCATATGTACTTTGATATGTCTTGTATCTTAATTGATATATTACAAGATTACACATGTCTCTTTTATGGAAAACAAAAAGAAACTGGTGTGAGGCCATGCCATGCATGTGTTCTAACAACAAACTCTGGCCACTCTTTTTATTGTATTTCAAAATTGGTTGCAAAACAGGGGTTGTCCCAGAAAAACGCAAACTTTTTACCCTTAAAATTGCAATTGTGCTGAGGCAAGCTACTATAGTTGATGTTACATGAATTTCAACCCCGTTTTAAGTATACATTTTGTAATATCTAATGACCGCACATAATCTGATACATGAAGGATATGGAGATGATGGACAGTTTCA
>PRKT01002643.1:0-16023 GCA_003671525.1 Saccostrea glomerata | reverse complement strand
CTCTTCACTCGATTTTTCCACCGCTTTGGCGTCTGTCACTTTCTTGAAATCTTCTTGTAATAGTATTACTTTATTTAATGTCGCTACTAGATCATCCTGTAACATTTCTATAGACTGCCTTTTCGTCTGTACTGTTACGTCTTCTTTCTTGTCTTGATTACTTGTAGATAACTTAAAAGTCATTCGTCCTGATTTCGTCTCTGACTTTGCTGAGATTGGATATTCATTGTCCTCATATTCTGTTGGATCCAGGAACGATCCGTCGTGTACCGGCGTACGACCTCTTGATCTAAGGATACCTCTCGGCGTACGACTATCATGCGGCGTACGCAACATGCTCGCACCTCTTTGCGAACGCATTTCCTCGGGCAAACGCACACCTTCATTTGGTCCCTTGCCCGCTGAATAAAGATTCTCATAATCCCATGATAACCTTGGAGGACTCTCTTCTTCCACCATCTTAACATCTGCGGTATCTTCAATGCCAGAGTCGCGCATTGGTTTCCGTCTTGTGCGCCGTTTCGCTACATTACTCCAATTCTGTTTTTCTTTTCCTTCGCCTCCCGATGCCATTTTGTATGAAGGCTGATAGTTTCCAATCCCACCGCTGCCACCAATTTGTTACGGGGTTCTTTTGATTTCTAACTTCTTGGAATGAAAAGATGTTGTAGTTTCCTAGAATTTATTGGAAGTCTATCAGTCATCAATTTCAAACATATGGCATAGCAAGGCAAATACGTATATCCTTATTCAGGATCAAAGCTATGATATTTCCTTATTCAGGAATGGTTGCCTTATTCAGGACTTTCACTTAGCATCTATTTCCTTAGCCAGGAACTTTGGTCCTTATTCAGAACCACCGAGCCAACAGACTAACAAATTAACAAAAATCATGGTTTATATACAAGTATAATGATCACGTGATTAAATTAAAGCGACACCTATACAATACAACAAAGAACGATAACTAAAACATGAAATAAACATTATAAAGTTATTAAACGTATCATTTATAAAATCTCAAAAAGCATAATTTATTAAAGTCTCTATATATAGAGTCCATAACAATAAGGTTTTGATGAAGAAATATACATGGCAATAAGAAGATCACTAGGCAAGTACCAATAATGAAATATTTACCACGTACATTGAAAGTTGCACATATTTTGTATGAGTTTATTAATAATAGAGTTTGACTATACATTGTAAAAATAACATTAAGTACCCAAAGCATAAATAATGACATGATTCTAATTTCATCAATAATTTATAGTATTGGCATATTATCAATCTTATTAAGATCAGATGTTGATGAAAATTATAAAAACCATCTGTCGATAAAAATTATATATGTTAACCAAATTAAACTAAAGCAATTTCTGTGTAATGGTTTATAGGGCCGTGGATATCGGCAAAAGCTAAATACAGTTAAACAACAGTTTTTTTTTAATTGTGTGCTTGAAAAAAAAGGAGGGGTGGCCAGTGGGGGTAAAAAGTTATTGCCATATTCCAGGTATTTCATAATTTTTTTTAAAAGAATTAATTTCATTTATTCATCATTTTAAATTAATTAATTTTTTTTTACATCTTGACCTTATTGAAATCACATAGCTATATTGAACACGTGACAAAACTGCAATTTTCTTTGAGATTTCAATTTGTGCAGGGCTGAAATTTGTTTATGCAAATTTTTTTTTGGATGGAGATCGATGATCGTAGGTGTATGTGCCCGTTCATTTAGGAACTTGAAGTTATTGCAAAAAATTAAAGAACTTAGAAATTTATTTCTTTAAAGTCAGATTATTTCATCGCAACAAAGAAAAAATAAATTATTTAATTATTAAGATTTTTTGTCATAGCAAACACTGTCACAGTTGAATTTAAGCCAAATTTATAATACAATGTGTACACTTTACTGAAACAATACATATGTATATAAAGAAGGACTACATTAAGGTTTATAGGGAAATATGGCAATTTTCAGTAGAGAGGAGTTCCTTTTACGTACATGCAGAAATTGGGTATATGTAAAATGGTCGTTGCTGAAATCATAGATTTATGTGCCCAAATTATAGCTGAGAAAGAAAATATTATACTAGTATTTGATTTTGTCATATTTTATGAATACATCTCAGTATTCCATTTATCACAGACTCTATGTTCTGGAAAATATTTTAGGAAGCTTTCCAAATAGTTTTAGATAAAAATAAAGTATTTAACTTGACAAAAATACTAATACAAATAAATCAAGCCCCTCCCCCCTTTTGTTACATATTGGAGGAGGGGTGGTAACATTTTATCCCCCCTCACTTTAACCCCCAGCAAAACTATTTCAGATCATTATATTTTTCCTGCCATATATCGATGAGGTTCTCTGTAGATTGAATTTCAAAAGCTTATAGGGAGTTCACTCCCAAGGGCATAGTCCCTATGGATATTGTTTTGGTACTAATAAAAGTGGTGGTGGTTTGTATAATTATATACTTTCAATCTAATTGCACTTTCCCTAATACTTATTTTACCCTATGTGCCTTAATGAGGAAGAACAAAATCACAAAATCCTTAAATTACATACTGAATTTTGATTGTCATTCTTAATATGTATGAATCACGCTTATCTCGGCTGGGAAAACTTCAAAACTTTTTTTTATGTACGGTACGGACAGACACACGGATAAACAGGAAATTGACATCAGATTAAAGAAACTCAAATGTTAGACACCAATGTCACAATACATGCCATAGCAAATACTGTGCTAAAATTTCAAGCATTTTCAATGAATATTTGCTGAGAAAACTACAACCAAACATTTGCTACGTACAGACATACAGGCAGCCATACAGACAGACAGACAGACGGACTGACACACAAAGGTAAATCAGTATACCCCCTTCTCCTTTGTAGCGGTGGTATAATATAAGGAACAGCAAAAGATCGTTTCAATAACAGCAAAAACAAGTTGAATCGAGGAGGGGGGGGGGGCACTATTGACCATGTGCTTGTCCTACTTACACTGTGAAGTGCATGTACATGTTAAAACATGTGTATATATGTTCAATTAACAAAGCTTCCAAAAGATCGGTCATTATTTTATGTACCGTATTTATTGTTTCTATGGAAACAAATACTGCTGCAGTAATTCCGATATATGTGATCAGTTTAAGTTTGAGTTCATCTGTTTTTGTCCCGGTAAATAAATTAATTAGAAGTATAATCAAACATTGGATGCAGTGCTATGAGTTTTATGTACTGGTACATCAATAATTATTTGGATCATTCCTGAATTATTTGGTTACCATAGCAACTAATTTTTTTAAAAATTATTTTCATGTTAGTGAATTGACAAGGTTTACATGGTTCATGGAATTTATTTCATTGAAGAAGACAAACAATCGTTCAATAAAGCAGTAGATCTTGCATATTAAGCATATCAATGAAAAGGATTTTCCTGAACTATTGCCTGTCATAGCAACCATTTTTAAAAAATAAATTATGAATTACTATTTTGATATTTAGAGAAATGCAATTAAATTCAATTTATTTTATTGAAAAAGAGAAAAAATCATGAATGAAGCTTTTACATTTTCCGTAGTATACTTGTCATTATCACAAGAATTGTGATAGCAAACATTATAAGGAGTAGTATAGCCGACATATGGGGGGGGGGTTAAACAATGGGGCCTATTGTTTAGGAGAACAATAGCTGACCTTTTCGTGACCTGTAGATGACCTCTTCCTTGACCTCATAGTGACCTTGGTAAACAAGAGGGTGAAATCCTTCTATTGAAAGTCGAGAGGAGGAAATAACAATGGGGTGAACGCTCTGAACGATCTGATCGTGACCTGGAGACATATTTCCTTGACCGTGACGACAATAAAGAGACATATTTCCTTGACCGTGACGACAATAAAGGGAAAGAAGATTGAGAGCGTTAAGATAACATGCGTATATAGACAAAAACTTACAATATTCTAATGATCTCTTTGTGATCTGGATGCATCTTTGTGTTAATAGGGAGAAGACGGGTGAGAACAATAAGATAACGTGTGTTGTTGAAAAAAGACACAAGAACTCTAACCACGGAATGCTTAATTGTGGGTTAGGATATCGTTAAAGTGCATCACTTTTGGCAAGACTTGGTGTAATCGTAATGAATGGAACAGGGTTTCTCCCTGATGTACGGTCTATTGTATGAGACGACAACGTAATGTACGCTGAGAGGCTGAGGACAATAAAGATCTGATGTACGTATTGTATGAGAGGACAACAGGGTGTTATTAAAGGTCTTAATCATTTGATGTCTACAGGTGTAACATGCATGGAAGAGCAGATCATTAAAATCAGTAATGGGAGAATATATTTACGGAATGGGTATACCTTCATATAAGTCAAAAAGTGGTTTATTCATAAAGAATTGAACATATAAAGAGCATCGCTCAGATGTGTAAGAATATCTACTGTCGCGTAAAAGACACACAAAGAGCGGATTAAAATTCTGAAGAACATATAGGTTTAAAGATGTCCTGATTCGGTTCATGGGTTACTGTCATAGTCTTCATTCAAGAGGAATCCTCTTACACTGTAAAGCTAGTGGTGAGAAAATGGAGCCAGGGCATGAATGAAGTCTTAGTGATCTGGAGAGGACATTTTTCATGCGCTAGAATATCTATCTCCTACAATAAAGCAGAGGCATGGGAAACGTTTTGTGACCAGGAAAGAATATCTCCCTGTCTTATGGTACGGACAAGATGTGAGGCAGTAATTTAGTCAAGGGAGTAAAATATCCAGAGTTTACACAACGATGAATTCTTCATAAAGTTCCCTTTTTTCATGGACAGATGATACCCCCCCCCCCAAGAGGCAGTAATTTAGTCAAGGGAGTAAAATATCCAGAGTTTACACAACGATGAATTCTTCATAAAGTTCCCTTTTTTCATGGACAGATGACCCCCCCCCCCCCAATGCATGGTTTAAAATATATATAATTATGTGTGTTTCGAAATGAATAGTAAAGTATTTTTATCAAATTTCTAAAATATTAGGAACTTGTTAACCTTCTTCCATATAACTTTTCATCACAGAAAATACCATTTTTGTAACTATTTTAACGAAAAAATTAAAATATGTGAGGTCAAATTATCATTATAAACATGACTTAATTTGTAATTATTATAAAAACAACACAAAAAAGAACGAAATATATCATCTGTCCTTATTCTCACACGAAGATGGGAATAAACATCTGAAGTACAAGGGGGTTGTGTGATCGGGGGTCATAGAGTGCAAAAAATGAAAAAAAAAGTTGCCCTAATGATATCGTGTGACCTATCAAATTAAAGGTCTCGACGAGTAGAGTTAAGCCCGGGGGTGATCTGTGGTCACTGGACGCAAAATGAAAATACGTTGCTTTAAAGTAATTGTATGACCTATCAAATGGATGTGTGGATGATTAGAATTCAATCCCGGGAGGCATTAAGTCCAAAAATCAAAACTGGTTATGCAGGGTATCGCGTAAAGTATCAAACTGATATTGTCAATGAAAAGAGGTCTATGCACACAACAGCCATTTGATGAAGTGATATGCTCCGCATATGTATCCGGGGGGAGGGCGCGGCGCGGCAATCTTCTTCGCCGGTGACTTCGGATTACCGGGAACCTAGGATAACGGGAACTGGAATTCCGGAAAACCGTTTTCTCGGAATCTGTAGAGTTCCGGAATCCAGAACTTCCGGAAATAGATTGATGAATTTCCAATTTCGCTTTCATTCGAAATTTAGTATAAAACAGGGTAAGGTCAAGTCAAAAATTCATTTCTTATTGGACAGCCATGCACTCCACATCGTGTACTGTTTGTCAGCGCACATTTTCACGGCAAGATAATTTGAGGAGGCACGAACGACTTGTTCATGGAAGAAGCCACCCCTACCCTAAAACAAGTGTATCCTATTTCAAGCAAGACGAAACTCCTCCTCCTCCTCTTTCTCAGGATTTCACTCCTCCTCCTCCTCATTTCACTCCTTCTCCTCAGTTCACTCCTCCTCCTCATTTCACTCCTCCTCCACCTCCTCCTCCTCAGTTCACTCCTCCTCCTCAGTCTTTTCAGCTTCCTCCCCCTCCTCCTCAGTGTCTTCAATCTATTCTTCCTCCTCAGTGTATTACATCTGCTCCTCAGATTGTCACTACCCCTCCTCCTCCGCTTTATCAAAGATCATTGGCGAATGATGAGCATTTTAAGTTTGTTCATCCCTTTACAATGATTGTTGCTGGACCAACGATGTGTGGAAAATCAACCTGGAAGAAGGAAATGCTGCTCAACATTGAAGGAGTCATTAGCCCTGTACCTGGAAGAATATTATGGATTTATAAGCGATGGCAGCCCCTTTACGATGAATTGAATTGTCGGATTCCATGTATAACATTTATTCAAGGCATCACAGAAGATATAAAATCGGATACATTCATTGACCCTTGTGACAAAACATTGTTAATTATTGACGACATGATGAAGGATGCAACCCAGGATCGAGAAATTTGTGAAATTTTCACCGAAGGTGCACACCATCGTAACCTCAGTGTGATCTGCATCATGCAGAACTTAAACAAAGGGAAAGAAAATCGAACAATGAGTTTGAACACTCAATACATAGTTCTATTTAAAAATCCCAGAGATCAACAGCAGATTGCAACCCTGGCAATGCCAAGAAGTTACTTGATGCATATGAACAAGCAGTTGCCATACCATATGGATCATTAATTGTGGATTTAATTTGAAGCAATCCACTCCTGAATGGAGTCGATTTCAGACGAATGTATTTGAACCCTATATAAGAAAACAACTGGACATGAATTGTCATTTGATTCAAAACCATCAAGGAGCGAGGACGTCTTCAGAACAAATCTGCGACGAGTCTGTTCCAAGCATCAAGGATCAAATACAAAAGATGGCCTACCAGAAATCCACCCAGGAATATCCTCAATTCAATCCTGCGTCAGCAAAGGAACCCACTGCATCTCAAGACCTACGCTCCTTTCCATGGCCTTCAAAACACAATACTGAAAAGGTATACCCGACATGTGTTGAATGCGGAACTATGTTTGCCAGTTCTTATGATCTGCAACGACACATCAAAAACGGCTGTCCAATGGAAGAAGACACAGATGACAATGAGATAATGACTGACTCCAGTAAAGAAGATGACGATGAGGGTTTTACTCCTTTAATTGACGAAGTGTGGGATGAAAACCAATCACAGTTTGACAAAAAAATCGATCAGTTGATGGAGGAAAATTCGAAACTTTCTGTAACTGAAGCAAGGGAAGACGTTAGCGAGATGATGCTACCGAAAGACAGAGCTTTGTTGCTGAAGAAATATAAAAGAATCCTGGTCATTTGGGCAAAATTGAATAAAAGCAAACTACATCGACAAATCAAGAAGGCAGTATCAAACCTCATGGAAGAACAGGATATGGATCTAGATAAGGCCATTTCCCGCGTTCTCAAGAAATATAAACCGGAGTTCGAGGAGTTACTAGAAGCTGACGGTGATTATTACAAGGATGAGACAGAGGAAGAATCGGTCGATGAACCTGAAGACTCAGAGTGATGATAAGAATCTTGATTTTTTCATCAGAAAAAAACTTGGTAATGGGCATCCATATCAAATGGACAAATATCTTCTGTACATGGACATTTTCCCTTTGACAATGATGTAGAATATCTAAGAATTGTATAGAAAAAATATACCAGTGTTTTATATACATGTATCTGCAATAAATATGTTACTGACACTGGATTGAGTTTCTTGTTATCTATCATGCGTGTATAATTTGTCAGACATCAAATCTTATTCAGTATGAATTTACATTTCCGGAAGTTCTGGATTCCGGAACTCTACAGATTCCGAGAAAACGGTTTTCCGGAATTCCAGTTCCCGTTATCCTAGGTTCCCGGTAATCCGAGGTCACCGGCGAAGAAGATTGCCGCGCCGCGCACTCCCCCCGGATACATTATATTTGCGGAGCATATCACTTCATCAAATGGCTGTTGTGTGCATAGACCTCTTTTCATTGACAATATCAGTTTGATACTTTACGCGATACCCTGCATAACCAGTTTTGATTTTTGGACTTAATGCCTCCCGGGATTGAATTCTACTCATCCACACATCCATTTGATAGGTCATACAATTACTTTAAAGCAACGTATTTTCATTTTGCGTCCAGTGACCACAGATCACCCCCGGGCTTAACTCTACTCGTCGAGACCTTTAATTTGATAGGTCACACGATATCATTGGGGCAACTTTTTTTTTCATTTTTTGCACTCTATGACCCCCGATCACACAACCCCCTTGTACTTCAGATGTTTATTCCCATCTTCGTGTGAGAATAAGGACAGATGATATATTTTGTTCTTTTTTGTTTTTTGAGTTGTTTTTATAATAATTACAAATTAAGTCATGTTTATAATGATAATTTGACCTCACATATTTTAATTTTTTCGTTAAAATAGTTACAAAAATGGTATTTTCTGTGATGAAAAGTTATATGGATGAAGGTTGACAAGTTCCTAATATTTTAGAAATTTGATAAAAATACTTTACTATTCATTTCGAAACACACATAATTATATATATTTTAAACCATGCATTGGGGGGGGGGGGGTATCATCTGTCCATGAAAAAAGGGAACTTTATGAAGAATTCATCGTTGTGTAAACTCTGGATATTTTACTCCCTTGACTAAATTACTTCCTCACATCTTGTCCGTACCATAAGACAGGGAGATATTCTTTCCTGGTCACAAAACGTTTCCCATGCCTCTGCTTTATTGTAGGAGATAGATATTCTAGCGCATGAAAAATGTCCTCTCCAGATCACTAAGACTTCATTCATGCCCTGGCTCCATTTTCTCACCACTAGCTTTACAGTGTAAGAGGATTCCTCTTGAATGAAGACTATGACAGTAACCCATGAATCGAACCGAATCAGGACATCTTTAAACCTATATGTACTTCAGAATTTTAATCCGCTCTTTGTGTGTCTTTTACGCGACAGTAGATATTCTTACACATCTGAGCGATGCTCTTTATATGTTCAATTCTTTATGAATAAACCACTTTTTGACTTATATGAAGGTATACCCATTCCGTAAATATATTCTCCCATTACTGATTTTAATGATCTGCTCTTCCATGCATGTTACACCTGTGGACATCAAATGATTAAGACCTTTAATAACACCCTGTTGTCCTCTCATACAATACGTACATCAGATCTTTATTGTCCTCAGCCTCTCAGCGTACATTACGTTGTCGTCTCATACAATAGACCGTACATCAGGGAGAAACCCTGTTCCATTCATTACGATTACACCAAGTCTTGCCAAAAGTGATGCACTTTAACGATATCCTAACCCACAATTAAGCATTCCGTGGTTAGAGTTCTTGTGTCTTTTTTCAACAACACACGTTATCTTATTGTTCTCACCCGTCTTCTCCCTATTAACACAAAGATGCATCCAGATCACAAAGAGATCATTGGAATATTGTAAGTTTTTGTCTATATACGCATGTTATCTTAACGCTCTCAATCTTCTTTCCCTTTATTGTCGTCACGGTCAAGGAAATATGTCTCTTTATTGTCGTCACGGTCAAGGAAATATGTCTCCAGGTCACGATCAGATCGTTCAGAGCGTTCACCCCATTGTTATTTCCTCCTCTCGACTTTCAATAGAAGGATTTCACCCTCTTTTTTACCAAGGTCACTATGAGGTCAAGGAAGAGGTCAACTACAGGTCACGAAAAGGTCAGCTATTGTTCTCCTAAACAATAGACCCCATTGTTTACCCCCCCCCCCCATATGTCGGCTATACTACTATAAGGAAGTGTTCAAAAACTATTTGGTTACCATAGCAACGTGATTTTAAACGCTTGAATTTTTATTTATTTCTCTTTAAAATGTATATAAGTGAAATAACAAATATAATAAGTGTTATCTATTTAAAATTGAAGAAATTAAATCATGCACTAAGGCCACAGATTCTGCATAATGATAACTTCATTAGCTATAGTGATTTTTCCTGACTTTTTGGTTGCTATTGTAACACATTAATTTATGAACTTCAATATTTATCATAATATTGTAAAATTATGATGTTCAGTTGTGTGATTTGCTTTACTTTTGACCTTTTTAAAGTTATGATGTACAAAAAGGAGCCAAATAATGAATCTACAAAATAATCCAAAATCTCCATAGAAACCTATTTTTGTTTTCGTTTCATTTTATTTAAAGAAATAATACCTCTCTAGAAATTTTATATTTTGTTGAGTTAGGAATGACCTTTTCAGTGATGGTAGTTGTTTGTTATGGGTTTCCCGCGTTTTCTTGCTACTATGTTTAGAAAATGTTAAAAAAATGTCATTTTTTCAAATTTGTAAAATTTTGAAAAATTCACACTTTTCACTGGAACACAATTCTTTTATGAATAACTACTGAATAATTTTATCAGTTGTGGTAGTTACTCCAACAAATAGTCTTTCAGAGTAGACAACAATTAAATATGTAGATAATATGTAGAACATAGAATTTTCTGATGAAGATGGTATACTTTCAGTAGGTTGCTCTGTATTTTTGGCCTCAAAATGGTGGTTTTGGTTACCATGGCAACCGGGACTCAAAATAAAAAATTAACCCCCCAAAAGTTCTATACATGGTGTTTCTACATTGCATGCAAAAAATCAGCCAAATCTGTGATGTACCATTTCAAACTTTTTTTTTCTAAATTCTTTGATTCTTACAGAGAATGACTCTTAATTGTTGTTTACATTTTATACTCTAATTATGCTAAAAGCCGATTAAATATTTTACCAAATGAATGTGTTGACTGCTAAGGTAGCTATAGCTAATAATTATAAAAAGCTTGCTTACCAATAGTGTGTTATTTTAATATTATTTGATTTTTGTTAAAGAGTTTATATTTAATTCATATATGTATCAAAAACACATTAAAATATATCCAATCGATATCAGGAAAAAAATTAGGCTGTAGTTTAAAGGTTTTCTTCATCCACTCACATCTTCCAGGATAGCTCGGTGAAACATATGGAGATAACGAACAGTATTCCAGATCAAAAGTCCATAAAAATATAAAATAGGAATAAAGCAACCACATACCAAAACCATAGAGAAGGGATCAGGTGCAATAGAGGATTAAGCATCCATTGCGGACCGGTCACACCCGCCTTGGGCCCCTTGTCATAATCGGGAAATAATGGAAAAACGCTTTATGAAATTTTATTCATAACTAATGGTCTTAAATCAGTTTGAAAAATGTCAGTCAGCATTTGAATCGATGAATGTATTTGCTGACAAGTCTGTAGAGCTCTCGTTCCGTAATGGGTGGTCATGAGTTCAAATCTTGGCCGCGATTAATTGAAGTTGTTAAAAAAATTGGTAATCAAAAAACTGATAGAAGTTTCTCCACCTTATTTTTTCACGTTTCTTAGCGTGTATACGTTTTTTAAATGAATAATTAAGTATTTTGTTACAGGTACATGAAATATATTAATTTTGAGGGCTCAACATTAATTTATTACAATTCTCAGTTCTTAGTTAGCCTTGGACTTTCAGTATTCTCGATATTGCATAATTAGCGTCTGAAATTTACACTGCCTTTCATTCACTGTTGAAAGATACATTCCTGCTAATGTCCTCGAGTATGTCAATGATCCAACCGCAGCAGTTCGTGTTGATGGGTGGGACTTAAGTCGTCTCATCGTTGTCAATAATAATTTAAGTCGTTGATGTTATTAATTTCTTAACCAATGACGTTAATTGCGTAGTTTTGAGAAAGTCACGCCCTACTGTAAGTCCAAGATTAACTGAGTATGGTTCCATCAGGTTGTGATAAAAAGGGAGTTTATGGAGTTGACTGTGACCTACCCTGCCCTGTCAACTGTCAAGAACAGAGATGTCACATAGTTAACGGTAGTTGTCTGGGATGTAGTCCAGGATGGACAGGAGACAAGTGTGATCAATGTATGTGAGAGAAATTCCTTAACGGTTTAAGTCGCATTTTTTACCCTTTTTTTAGAGAGCAAACTGAAACGGAAAACTGTTTCCTATATGTTTATTATAGCTAAAATTATCGCCCTTGTCGTTATTAATTACTTATTGTATACATCGAAAATAAATACTTAATTAGTGTAAAATTCCAGTTAAAGTGATCAATTATAATCATTGTATGTTACTTTAGTTGGGTTACTAAAGATTGGTTGATTGGAAGCTTGATTAGTATTTTAATTAGTTTGTAAATAAAAAATCACTTAGTGTTATATAAGGTGTTAAGATAAATAGGGTTTTTACTGGCATTTTATCAAGGAGAGGTTCTAGAGGTAAAACTCAACAAATCTTGTTAGTGCATGTAAGTGTGCGGACTTCCCTGCTTATATTGTACTATGATAAGTGATAAGTGTGAGGTCATCCCAGCTTATATTGTACTACGATAAGTGATAAGTGTGCGGTCATCCCTGCTCTGAGACTCAGGTGTTGGGGAATCTCGCATCTCCGGAGAATTGCGGCAGACAGAAGAAAAGTCACCAACGCATGGGCATGATGGTGCGCTAACCCAGCACGCACCTATCCTTGAAGAAAAGTCTACAGGACAATCTCTCAGGGACATGTTTAGAGAAGCCGGAGTAAGACCTTGCGATAACAGTCACGCAGAGTCTCCTACAAAATTTGATAGAAAAGCGGTGCAAAACGACAAACCTAGACTGAGACTTAGTCATGAAGAACTATACAGGGACGATCAAGACGATTCTCTTCTCCCTGGAATAACAAGACGGAGATCCAGAGTTAGATTTGCAAGTCCTCATAGCAGTGACGATGCGCTTGCAGAGTTTCCAGCGCGAAGACAAATGATAAAGCCAGCAACGTATGATGGCAGTGGTCCCTGGTTGGATTATCATGCGCATTTGGAAGCATGTGCGGAAATAAGTGGATGGAAATATCATCAGAAGGGATTGTATCTAGCAGTTTCTCTTCGGGGAAGTGCGCAAGGATTGTTAGGTAACATGCCAAAGGGGACAAAGCCCGATTATCAAACACTTGTTAAAGCCCTTGAAGACAGATTTGCACCCCCGAGTCAAACAGAGCTATACAGGGTGCTGATGCGTGAGCGAAGCCAAAGAGCTGGAGAATCTCTGCCAAAATTAGGACAGGCTATTCGCAAACTTGCCAACTTAGCCTATCCCACTGCGTCAGCTGAGATTCGGGAAACGCTGTCTAAAGACCAATTTGTGGACGCATTGGTCGACTCGGAAATGCGCATCCGCATAAAGCAGGCGCGTCCTAAACATTTTAATGAAGCTATACAATTGGGTGTCGAATTAGATGCTTACAATAGAGCTGAGAAAAAGAACTATGCGCGCCCAACTACCGTTGAATCCCCGGAAGGAAGAACTGTCTCAATGCTTGAGGAATTAAGCGCAAAGTTTGAATCTATGCAGAGAGAACTTAGAGAAATGAAAGCAGAGCGCAATGAAAGTTCACAGCAATCCCGACCATGGAAAGCAAACCAAACATTGGGGACACAGAAAAAATGTTACTTTTGCCGTAAGCCGGGACATTTACGCAAGGATTGCAGAGCTTTTCAGGCGCAAAGGAAAGCTAAATCCCCGCTTACGTCATCTACTAGAGACCGCCCAGAAAGTCATGATGCAAAGACCAAAGACGCCAAGTCCTCTAGCAGAAATGTCAAAACCAGACAGAAAGCATCCATAGGAGCAAGTCCAGTCGGAATGGACGCTGGCCTGTTCATTGAAATGGATGTTTGTGGCGTAAAGGCGAAGCTATTGGTAGACACAGGTGCGACAGTCAGCCTAATATCTACTGAACTGATGAGTAGAATTCCAGAAGAGGACCAACCTAGGCTTGACTCATTCAGTCGTGACATACTGGATGCTGGAGGCAACTGTCTCCAGATAAGCGGTAAGGGAACCTTTCCAACACAGATAAGAGGATTCTCTTGCAAACTGGATGCTGTCGTTGCAGACCTCAGCAATGATGGAATTATGGGCCTTGATTTTCTGGAAGAAAATGAATGCACAATGGATGTGGCAAAGAAGAAAATGTGCATTAAGGGAAGACGATACAACCTTATAAAAGAAGGAAGTTATGGGTGCTATCGCATCGTAGCACTGAATACTGTGACACTTCCAACAAATCAAGAGGTTATCATAAATGGGAGAGTGTGTGCGCCGGAAGGCAAAAGCATTTCGATGGTTCATGGTTTAGTGGAAACAAATGAAAAGCTCGTGTCCACAGGTACTCTTTTATAGGGAGGACCTTAGTCAAAGCAGATAGAGTTGTACCAATTCGAATGCTGAACATGGGACCAGAAAGTCGAACTATTTACAGTGGCACTCACATTTCAGAAATGTCATCCGTCTGCGCAGTACAGGCTGAGAGGAAGACAAAGTATAACTCTGCGTTGCATGAAAAACTTGAAGATCTATTGAAGCGCAGTAGTACCGACCTGACAGAGGACCAGATATCCAAAGTGAGAGACTTTTTGCGTCAATACTCCCATGCGTTTGCACTCAGTAGCTCTGAGTTAGGTACGACCAACGTGGTTGAGCATGGAATAGATGTTGGCAATGCCCATCCCATAAAGGAACCTTTGCGACGTGTCCCTTTCCATGCTGCCGAGGAAATAGACAAGCATGTAAATGATATGCTGGAAGATGGGGTTATAGAGCGCTCCTCTAGCCCCTGGGCAGCAGGTGTTGTCTTAGTCCGAAAGAAGGATGGCAGTACTCGCTTCTGTGTGGACTACCGGAAGGTACGACAAACGTGGTTGAGCATGGGATAGATGTTGGCAACGCTCACCCCATAAAGGAACCTTTGCGACGTGTCCCTTTCCATGCTGCCGAAGAAATAGACAAGCATGTTAATGATATGCTGGAAGACGGAGTTATAGAGCGCTCCTCTAGCCCCTGGGCAGCAGGTGTTGGCTTGGTCCGAAAGAAGGATGGCAGTACTTACTTCTGTGTTGACTACCGGAAATTGAATAGACTGACCATCAAAAACGCCTACCAATTGGCGCGGATTGATAATGCGCTGAATAGCCTCTCTGAAAACACATGGTTTACAACCCTGAGCTTGTGTTGGGGATACTGGCAGGTATCTTTGAAAGACGAAGACGCAGCTAGTACAGAGGAGATACTTGGGGCAAAAGACGAAAACCAAGAGGATGAAGGCATATGTCAAGCTGCAGATGAAGTCGAGAATAAACGCAAATGCCATCCTCCGCGCTGGCATGAAGATTATGTTTTATAGAAGCAAATAGGGCCAGCAAGCGAACCTGATTGGTTCTATTTACCGTTAGGTTAAACAAAATTATACATTTTGTTTTGCGTAATGGTAAATGTGAAGGGTTACATTGTTATTTCTATTCTGCTGGGTAGAATATTTAATTATATTTTATCTTCCAGAATGGTAATTACAATGAGGATATTTGTTTTTGTATATAGCGTTTGGTAGATTTTTTTAAATGCCGTTATGTGTTTTTCTTATGCGAGGACGCATAAAGCTGGGGTGGGGGTGATGAAGCGGAAAGCTGTTTTCTATATATTTTCATTTAGCGAAAGTTATCGCCCTTGTCATTTTTAATCAATCATTATGTGCGTTAAAAATAAATACTTAATTAGTGTTGAATTTGAATTAAAGTGATCAATTATAATCTTTGTATATTACTTTAATTCGGTTACTAAAGGTTTGTTAATTGGAAGCTAGATTAGTGTTTTAATTGGTTTGTAAATAAATAATCACTTAGTATTATAGATGGTGTTAAGATATATAGGGTTTTTACTGGCGATGATTACAAGAGGTTCTAGAGGTAAAACTCGACAAATCTTGTTAGTGCATATAAGTGTGCGGACTTCCCCGCTTATATTGTACTGTTCTAAGTAGTAAGTGTGTGGTCATCCCTGCTTATTACTTGACAGAGTGTGTGGTCA
>PRKT01002642.1:0-16048 GCA_003671525.1 Saccostrea glomerata | reverse complement strand
AGTGATTTTTCGGGTCAAATTGGACGAGACCTAAAAAAAACAGCCCACTTTACACGGCAGGCGTTGAACGATAAAGATCCATCAGTACCCAATGGTTCTGAACGCCGAGAAAAAGTCAAACATGGAAGCCCTTCACCAGTAAATGGTAACGCCTCTAAATGCGCAATAATTTTCGAATTGGATGTAAAACAACAAACAATGTTTTTCTTGTAATTTTTCAAAGGATGTTTAGATTTTATGCATGTATTTTGCATTGAGTAATTTTCCCAAACCTTAAATCATTTCATAATATTGTTCATTTTCGTTGCATTTCGATCTTAAAAAGATTTAATTGACTTACGAAACAAAGGTTCTAGTAAGTTTTTCCTTATCCATTCATTCTCCGTTGCTGATTCTATCTCTGCCAAAGTTGAATTCCGCCTGTTACAGTCCTCCTAAAACAAGCAGTGCTCAAGTGCAGTATTTAACTTGGTATAAAGGCTTTAAATGAACATAAGTGAAAAAAAAAATCATTTGATATACAGCTCAACACACTTTTGAAACTCACGTTTTTGCACAAATTAAAGTCAACTTTTAGTTTCAATAAAACTTAAAATTTTCGAGTTCCAGTACGAAACATAACCCTTATTTTAATACATATTTCATGTTAAAGGTGCATATTCTCTAAATATCATTATATTTAAGTTTTAAAAGTCATTGTTTTATAAGGGAATTTTATTTTATAAATTGTAGGTTGTTAAATATGTATAATTCTGTCAAAAGTATTTAAAAATTTATTAATCAAATTTTCCTTGAAACAATTTGGTTGAAATGTTCAAATTGACTTCCTACAGATGAGTACTTTTCTAAGTACGTAGCAAATTGTCCTTACTAAATCTTGGTTTTGTAGAAATGCAGCACAAAAATTGATGAAAGTACATAAAGAAATCATGTGAAAAAATAGAATAATAAAATACTGCAATCCCTTCAAAATAGTAAATTGCTAAATTAATATTGAAAAAATATTTTTTTTCATATGTGGTCTGAAACGTTGAAATTTTGCGCTGGAAAGTATCTTTCATTATGGTAGATTTCAGGAAGTTAACCAGAAAAAAATCCATCTTTTTAACATGGAAAGCAGTCGAACAGCTGAGAAATACTTCTATCATCTTGTGCCTAAGTGTCATGTAAATGTATAGACAATCGTAAGTTACATTATATGCACTGTTCCTATATTTATGCAAGGCAAAGTATGCTGTAAAATTAACGGATACAAAGACGGTTGTATTTGACAAGAAACCATGGAAAATCCATTTGGAATATTATATATACACCCATGAGCATATAAAAATCATACCAAATAATATGGGTGATGTATGTTTAAAGTAATGAAATATGATCAAAATTGAATTATGTCATTTAAAAATATATATTGTTGTCACATTATACAATTTTGAATCACAACAATGTGACCTTAATTTATGCGAAAAACCATGTGAGTTTCAAAGGTTGGTATCCAACTAGCATACCATAGCAGTTGCCCAAGTTTTCTTTAATTTGCCAACGAAATAAATACTGTCTTCAAAGCGTGTCCACTCCTGAGGTAATTCTAATAAAAGATTTTTTTTAAAAAAGATCTTCAGAAATCAGGTATATTTCTCATAGATTTTATATTTAAATTGGTAACCTTTATGTTAAAAATTATATTCTGAGAATGTTATAAGGTTTTGCCATAAGGTTTAAAAATTGTGCAAAATTTTGTACAAAATTATATAGGAAGAAAAACAAAATCTCCCATCTAAGCACCAAGGAAAACCTACGATTTTTTTTTATATTTCAAGGATTAATTATTTATATCATTCAAATCAAAATCAGTCAAAAAATATATATCAATATATGCATCAAGTTATATTGGGAAAATTACTCAATGCAAAATACATGCATAAAATCTAAACATCCTTTGAAAAATTACAAGAAAAACATTGTTTGTTGTTTTACATCCAATTCGAAAATTATTGCGCATTTAGAGGCGTTACCATTTACTGGTGAAGGGCTTCCATGTTTGACTTTTTCTCGGCGTTCAGAACCATTGGGTACTGATGGATCTTTATCGTTCAACGCCTGCCGTGTAAAGTGGGCTGTTTTTTTTAGGTCTCGTCCAATTTGACCCGAAAAATCACTTCATACTGACAATTGCATAGCGTAGTAGCAGTTGCTATCCCATTTTTTTTAAATCTACTTAGGTCAGTTTGGGTGAGATTCGAATTCATGACCACCCGATGATGGAGCATGCGCTCTATTGACAATCTTAGTGAGGAATTTGCCTCAGTTTATTTAAAACAAAAATCTAGAAAGTAATTTGATTTTCCCTTGAAATCAATTTAAAAAAAATGGATATATCTGTTTGGTATTGGGGCATTTGATAAATTAATGAAAATATTTAAAAGTGTGTTACAAAAAAAAAAAACCTTTAACATATGTTAACATTACCATATATACGTATATAAAAATTCATATCGGAATGAAGAAAACAGTCAATCTTTTTTTTTTTTTAAAAAAGCTGCGAAAACTCGAATCAGTTATTAATCTTAAAACAAAATGTATATGTAGTTAAAAAAGCAGGCTTCATGTTTTAGCGGCATTGGTGCAAAATATGTTTATGCTCATAAATACCACAAAGATATCATTGCTTAATATAATTAATAGTAATGTGTAGTATTATTCGTGATTTAAAATTATTTGAACTTCGTTTAATTTATTTTTCTATATTCTTTCCTTTTTGAGAAAATATAATGGAACGTTAGATTCAGAATCCTTCTGGGAATTTCAGGTTATAATGACGTCAGTGAATTTGAGCCATATCAAGATAGACGATGCAACGCCGTGTTTATTATAATAGTTTAACAAGAGGCCCATGGGCCACATTGCTCACCTGAGAAGCTTTGACCATTCTGTTCTTAACCAGATTTCCTCATTGTAATACATAATGAATCCCCACCCTACCCCACTGATCAAAATTAAGACATTTTGAAATCTACATTACCCCAGGATCCTTCCATGTGCAAATAAGTTTCAGCTTTTCTGGCCCAGTGGTTCTTGAGAAGAAGATTTTCAAAGATTTTTCCTATATATTTCTATATAAAACTTTGATTCCCCATTGTGGCCCCGCCCTTCCCCCGGGGGTCATGTTTTGAACAATTTAGAACCTACACTATCCCAGGATGCTTCCACATAAGTTTCAGTTTTTCTGGCCCTGTGGTTCTTGAGAAGAAGATATTCAAAGATTGTTCCTATATATTTCCATATAAAACTTTGATTCCCCATCGTGGCCCCGCCCTTCCCCCGGGGGTCATGATTTGAATAATTTAAAATCTACGCTATACCAGGATGCTTCCACATAATTTTCAGCTTTTCTTGCCCAGTGGTTCTTGAGAAGAAGATTTTTTAATGACCCCACCCTATTTTTGTCTTTTCTTGATTATCTATCCTTGTCAGGGAACTTGGCCCTTTATTTTAACAATTTAAATTTCCCTTTACCCAAGGATGCTTTGTACCAAGTTTGGTCAAAATTTGTCCAGTGGTTCTTGAGAAGAAGTCGAAAATGTGAAAAGTTTACAGACGGACAGACAGACGGAGAGACGGACGGCTGAGACAGACGGACGGACGACGGACAAAATGTGATCAGAAAAGCTCACTTGAGCCTTCGGCTCAGGTGAGCTAAAAAGTGCATGTAATGCATACATAATTTTTTGAAACTTAAGGTCGAAGATTGAAGTAGATTTTTATTATATATTTTATATTTTCAATAATTGATGATATTTTATGATCAAACTTAAAATCAACAATCAAATGTTAAAACAGTCTTCAATATTAATTAGCTGCAAAGCGAAAAGAATCTGTTCATTGATCTTAGTCCACAACTTGTGGGTAGAATTCTATCATATCATTTTTTTTTTATTTCCGTAAAAGAAGGGAAAGATATAACCGACTGGATTCAAACAGTATTGTGGATTGGTGGAAAATGCCCGTTTAAAGATATTGTCAAGGCAGAAGACTGTAGGTGGCAAGGAAGCAACAACCCATTTCCTTATCACAACTGGCGTGATGGTGAACCAAGTGGTGACGGATCATGTGTAATTCTTATCTCGAGTGGGGAATGGAATGACATTAATTGTGAAATAGAACGTTTCTACGTATGTGAAAAGGATATTTAATTGAATATTTCTCAAATTGTTTGAGTGATGATTTTTTAAACTCACAAACCTGGAGTTTTGTGAAATTAACGGTTCAAGTCATAATATTTCTTTCATTCTTTATTACCTAAAAACGTCCAATGTCGAATATTTATAATTAAAGAAAATAAACAAAAATGACTGGAATAAATATCATTTATTTGTATCATGAAAATATTTTTTTCATAATGATAAATTTCTGCCATTCGGTAACCAAAAGTCTACTAGAAGGTTACTGAATGGTACAGATCTGACCGTCCCAGTTACATGAATGGTGAGGTACAACTAAAAAATTATATACACATGTATTCATTTTTGTCAAAGACTGGCATACTATTAATTATCCACGTTCAATCAAGGGTGTACGAGAATTTACCCCGGGTTTTATTCCATACACCCTGAGGCCACAACTCTGTGTAAAACCATATAAACCCTTGATTGGACCTGGATAACGAATTTATTTTTTTGTACTCATAAAAATGCTTTGTAAACATCAGAGTGTGCCTCAATCTATCGATAACTACGTACTACAATGCATCGAGACGTCATGTTATTTGGTTTTTTATCATAGAATATGTATGCATTGTGACGTCACGTTTTATCTAAACCCGGCTCATATCTAGTGCACGAATGCTATATTTACAGTATTTACACCTGACTTTGTAACCATTCACAGCTCTTGTTACAAGCTAGATAGGAAATAAATTGTTATACCCCTGGCTTGAAAAAGAGAGGGTGGTATATTCATGTATTAATTAGGATGTCCGCCCGTCTGTACGTCAGTCTGTTATGCCACAGTATACCCATCTCTTATCCTCAACTCTTCTTAAACACTGGATGAAATATGATGAAACGTTCAAAGAATCTTTATTACATATTGCCATTGTGCACCTCCTATTTTACCTTTTGATCCGACGCATGTTTTGTTTTTCCCTTAGCAAAACATGGACATTGTCATTATATGCTTACCTGTGATGTGAGGCGTGGCTTGTCAATAACATGGGACACCACAAGTTATTTCTCTTCGCATGTCACCGTAAAGCAATATAGAAAGGCAAGAGATCTTCCAAAATATAGATAAATCTTGAGATAGTACTTTTTGATCCACAACACATATTTTGGGTTTCCCATAGCAAAACATGGACACTGCCATTATATTTGAATTCATATCGACGGCGCGTAGGTTGTATCATTTAGTGAGCTCATTGTTCACAGTACCTCTAGTTTTGTGTGTGTACTGGTCGTACTTTCTTCATATTCTGGAAGTAACATCTTGTATGCATGAAAGACGTTTGGGTGTATTCCTGACAAACTTTCAAGTCCTATACAATCTAAAACAAGTCGCATAAAAACTAGAGGCACTGTGAGCACTGAGCCCACTAAATTATACCCTGCCTCCAAAATAATTATGATAGCAAAGACCATGCTTCGCAGTTTGATCTGGGAGAAGCTTAAAAAGTGAAATAGGAGGTGCATAATTACACTATGTAACAAAGATTCTGTGAAAGTTTTATCAAATTTCATTCAGCGGTATAAGAGGAGTTGCGGATATGAGATGAGTACCCCAAAGCCTTACGGACGGACACACAGACAGACGAATGGATACCCCGGTCACAATATACCTTTTTTTCAAGCGGGGTATATACAAGTGTTTGGAAAAGAATCTTGTTTTCGTCATTTTCAGATATTATTGATATCGCGTATTTGGCATTTATGAATGTGTTAAGAGAGATTCCCCCAGTAACTCTTATTGACAAGAATGGCTATCATTCCTTTATACATTTGTCAGGTTGGAGTGTTTTCTTGTCCACATTTGCCCTGCAAGCTATGCTATAATTGTTTGTATTTTACTTAATATTTCCATTTCTCTTTGTTTTAGCTGTGTTAACTCTTTGAAGGTTAATTGAGTTGATTTATTGATAACTCTGCCGGAATGAAAATTAAGCAAATCGATAGGTCAGGATCTAAAGAAGCCTAATATGTATGTAAATCTCGTGTCTCTTGCTCTAACTCTAAGGAGGCCTAATATGCATGTAAATCGTTTTGCGTGTCTGTCTTTATGTCTAACGCTAAGGGGCATAATATGAATGTAAATCATATACATCTGCCCTTGCCTTTGGTGTCAGTGGGCGATGACTATTGAAATTTGATGTATTATTTTACATTTTTAAAATATTAATTAACATTTTTTTTTCACAATTAATTGGAAATGTAAGAAATATTTCTTAAGTATCAAGCAACTTTGAAGTTGATTGGGCAGAGAACCTTAAGGAGACTGGTTAGTAAACGCACAAAATATATTTTGTAAAATATAAAATAAATTTTAAATATCATCAAATAAATATAAATCAAATATGAAATATATTTTAAAAATTTAGGAAAACCAAAGGTAAAATTATGGTTGACATGGTTAAAATGACGTCAGATTTTGCTATAAACAATTTTTTTTAATTTTGTGACACACACAAAAAAGTTACAAGACCTTTTTTAAAAGTAAAGATTTAAATTTTTTGTCATAATCATAAAATAATGTTAACAAATTACAGAAATATTGACAGAAAATGATATAGAAAAAAAATAAAATCTTTCTTTCTAACGCACATGAGACACTGCATTTTAAATATCATAATCTAAGCCATTTTATTTTAAACATATATTGGAATCTCATATTTATTTGGTTTTATTTCGAAAATGTTGATTTCAGATAACCTTTTTCCAATCTCCTCTCTCGTTATTGATCCTGTGTGTATCTTTCCGGGGCTGTTCTTTTATTCTCAAAGTTGATTTCACAATAATTGACCCCTTTATGATAACTTACAGATTTGCATCTCATGGTTCTTAGGCAATCTTAAACTTAATCCATTAGACTATACTCAGCGAAAGAGTTGATCTTTTTGCTATCTAACATGTGGCCATATTTTGACTTTGAACATCCGTTTTGTAAACTTGTTGAAATGAATGACAATTAAGGTATTGGAAACGGACGAAACAAATTTCAGATTTATAAACGTAAGTGTCATATTTAATATCTCATAACTTTATGCGTAAGGATCTATTTGTAATTCGGTGTATATTGCTCAAAATAAGATAAATCAATCAAATGTTTCGTTGAAATTTAAATACAATCTAATGTTCAGTCAATAGTACTCTGAAAATGAGATTTTCATATCTTAATCAATGTTTCACTAGCATAGTAGAACATCAATTTAAAGTATGTTATGACCTTGTACTTTTTATTTACAATGATATCAAGTTTAAAAAAAACATTTTTAATCACTTTTCAAAATTCAGTTGTCATGACAATGATAACATGTTCAATGTTTGCTAAAAGGAAATTAACGTACATGTATACTTCAGCCTAAGGCTTTCTGTGATAATTCAGTTAACTAAACTGTGCAGTTTTATCTTGCTCAGGGTGTTTCAATGACAAAAGATGCAGAATATATATTGCAAACTGTTCTTTTTTTCTGTAAGCAATGCAGATTTTTCCTCATCTGCTGTTTGTAGAAGACAAAAAAAACATGAAGCAGCACTCTTGGTCCAGTTACACAAGATGTATTTGTTGGTGGGAACTCTACTTATTTCATTATTTATTGAGTGTACGGAATGATACGTTAAAGTAAATTACATTCCTTTTTATAACTTGTCTAAAAATAGTTATTGTGACATCCAACTTAAAGCAGGTATGTAAATAATATGAAAATGTGGTTATACTGCAGATATTAGTCTGTACCTCACATAAAATATATAAAGATCGTTAGTTGCTTACGAAATAAAGTCCACGTTTTCGTGTATGTTCCATGTTAACCTCCGAGTTCCAGAAATGTTGTTTGACATATAAAATGCGATGCGTTAGCCGGGGCTTTTATATTTCAAACAACATTTCGAGATCGATGAGGCTATCCTGCATCATTCTTGACAACAAGAACATTATTACTATTCAATTGAGATCTCAAAAATACGGCTAATTGTTTCTTATATAGAGAAACGAATAAGGTCGCTATGTCTCAATTGTGTTGTTCCATTTAACACAAAAGGAGTAAATTCGTTTGTTTAGCTAGTACGAAAGGCAGGCGATTGATACTTTGTGTTCATTTAAAATAGCCTTTAATTTAATATAAATTTGAATGTACAATAACAAATAAATTTTCTATTTTATTGCTTTGTAGCAATCAGTAAACAAAAATGATTATTAGATAATGAGGAACAGTTTTACATAATACTTTGAATATTTTTTCAAACCTAACGGCATGTATGTTATCCACTGAACGCGCGTCGACATTTTATGACGTCACTGAGAAATTACGTCGAACGATTATCTATACGCACATATATGCCTCTTTAACCCGTAACTGTATTTATACAGTTATAGATACGCGATGCTTTCAGTAGTGTTATATAAAGGAAAACATTTGGAAATGTAAATATTGCAATATGAGGACAATTGGTGGGGGATGGACGGTATGTAGTTTATTTCAAAATTAAAAATAAAAAATTTAACTCACATTGTTGCTGTTGCTTTAAGATAAGAATTAATGAATATTTTGAGCTTATTTAAGAAATAACATTTTAAAACATTTTATCAGGAAACTAATACGGGCTGGTCACGAGATTATATTACATAAAGCCCAAAGGGCTTTATTTTGAATTTAATCTCGTACCAACCCGTATTTATAGCCCAATAGATGTTTTAAAATGATATCTTATTACTTATATTTACATTTGTGACGTATTCGTACTTTATATTTGCCTGATTGTGGCTTTTAAGGTGTCAAATGCGTCATTTTTCAAACCCAAAGACATGGATGTAATCCACTTTATGACGGAACAGAAAAATTACATCATACCTTTATCCATCTACGACCTCTTGACCCCGTACCTATATTTATACCATTATAGAAATGCATTGCTTTCCGTAGTGGTATATAAAGGAAAACATTTGCAAATGTAAATATATTATAATAAATTATTGTTCGAAGCATTAATTTGAATTGTTATGCATGGTAATTTTTAAAGGTTATGCCGTGATCCTTGACAGGAACTAGACGGAATAAAAAAATGGTTTTGGTTCATCGGAATAAAATGTATGGGTAAATAAGTGTAAATCGCTTTCAAATAAGAACTTTTTATTCCTTCAAAGTTTGAAGATTTAAAAAAATGCTTTTGTCAGGTAAAAAAATATTAAGTGTGCTAAAGATCTAGATTTAAGACTAGGAAATGTGTGCTCTACGGTATTCATATATCGTGTTTAATTGATATCTCAAATATTCAAAAAAAGAAAAAAGAAGACTATTTTCTTATAAAACAAATAAAAAAAAAAAAGAATATCATTTAGCGGCATATTCTTATGAGACAAAATGTAGCATTATTGTCTACAGCTATGAAAAATAATTGGATTTTTCATTACGGTTTATTCATATCTTTAAAAGAATTAATTGTATTCGATTAATTTTTCACATGATTTTAAATATATCTTAATAATACATGTACAGGAAATGACGTAATCCATCAATTAACAAAAGAAATCTCATCATCCCTTTATGTGTCTATCACTCTCCAGAATGGCTAAACACTCTATGAAATGTAAGACGGATTCTCTGTCTCAAAGGGAGCTGGAAAATATCAACTCTCTCTGACAGGACCTGCCAAGGGGACTTTAGGTAAGTGTATCCACGTTAAGTTATTAAAATGAGGTCCAAATTACGTATCTCCTTATAAAAGTACTTTTCTGTATTGAAATATCATAAAGTTGTAAAAAAAAAAAATTAAAAAAAGAGAAAAATACGGTTTTTTATATTCTGTATACGTTTTTTGAATCCATGCTAATTAAAAATTTGAATACTCATATGATTGCCACCACGACAAAAGGTCCTTATGGCAATTTTTCTAGAACAGAGAAATAACGTCATGAAGATATGACGATGCAGACGGTGAGCGTCGTCGCAGATTTTTTTTATACACGTGTTTACGCTTTGACACGTCTATCTTTTTTGTGGTTCTTGGCCATTGACATTGTATATAACATGTATAATAAAAAAAAAATATTTTTTTTTATGTTTAATTCTTAATTTTTATGTTTCATACTCTAGTCCGGGCCACTGGTATTAATTTAAATGAAGGCCTATTTAGAATTTGAGACCCGTTTCGCTACATCGATCTTGCTAGATGGCTATATATAAATGTCTCTGATGATTGATCTATTGATTTCCTATGCATGCATGTATAGACGGCGCTTATATAGACAAATAATTTTTAAAATAATTTAATATAGGTGAAAAAATGCAAATATTTGATTTACTGGTATAGACAAAACTGAATTAATGTGTAAGGCACGGGTATTTTATCAAAATATTGGAAAGAAAATCGTTTCCGTATATGAGATCCGCCCCAGCATCTTCTCAGTATTTACATCAATCATGTAAACATTGAATCTTCGGTGCATGTTCTCCCATATTTTTGTTGTAAAATACTTTAATGCTAAAAGAATTTGAAACCTTAACACATTTAATCCTACAGAAACGAAAATTATTCCTTATATTAAGTTTCCCAAATCTTGCAAAATAATGGAATTACAGAGGCGAAATTTTGTAAATAAAAACAGGAGCGGTAACTCTGACAATCGATCGAAATACTAAAAGGGTACCAGAGAGGGTCATTAATATTCGTTTAAATTTAATATTTTTCAGTTTTCAACTCACAATCTTCATTGAAATTTGCTCCCGTAGTATTAAAAATATTTTTTTCAAACATGTTATTTATTAGCAGTTCAAACGTTTTACCGTGTATTTGAAAAAAAAGTGTTTAAAAATAACACTACGGAAACTAAATATTTTAAAACAATATAGAACAGAAACACATGAGAAATAGATGCAAAATTGAATCAAACTTTCAATTTACAAGCTATGTTATATTCATGCCTATCTACTTATTTTGACTTATTTTGTCATGAGTTTATTTGAATTTAATTTTAATTATGCCCATAAATTAGATGAAAAAAAATTGAAAAATGTTGCTCAACCTTATTTTTGTTGTTGTATAGACGGCGCTTATATAGACAAATAATTTTTAAAATAATTTAATATAGGTGAAAAAATGCAAATATTTGATTTACTGGTATAGACAAAACTGAATTAATGTGTAAGGCACGGGTATTTTATCAAAATATTGGAAAGAAAATCGTTTCCGTATATGAGATCCGCCCCAGCATCTTCTCAGTATTTACATCAATCATGTAAACATTGAATCTTCGGTGCATGTTCTCCCATATTTTTGTTGTAAAATACTTTAATGCTAAAAGAATTTGAAACCTTAACACATTTAATCCTACAGAAACGAAAATTATTCCTTATATTAAGTTTCCCAAATCTTGCAAAATAATGGAATTACAGAGGCGAAATTTTGTAAATAAAAACAGGAGCGGTAACTCTGACAATCGATCGAAATACTAAAAGGGTACCAGAGAGGGTCATTAATATTCGTTTAAATTTAATATTTTTCAGTTTTCAACTCACAATCTTCATTGAAATTTGCTCCCGTAGTATTAAAAATATTTTTTTCAAACATGTTATTTATTAGCAGTTCAAACGTTTTACCGTGTATTTGAAAAAAAAGTGTTTAAAAATAACACTACGGAAACTAAATATTTTAAAACAATATAGAACAGAAACACATGAGAAATAGATGCAAAATTGAATCAAACTTTCAATTTACAAGCTATGTTATATTCATGCCTATCTACTTATTTTGACTTATTTTGTCATGAGTTTATTTGAATTTAATTTTAATTATGCCCATAAATTAGATGAAAAAAAATTGAAAAATGTTGCTCAACCTTATTTTTGTTGTTGTTTTTTTTTTTTTTTTCAATTAATATTAACATGATTAACAAGCAAAAACTACCTTTGGAAATAAAATTGTTTTAAACGAAAGATAGATCATTCTTACATTCATGTAGTTATTTGATGAGAGAGAGAGAGAGATCTTATATTTAATCGACTTTTTGGGTAAAGAAATGAAATTTTAATGAAAAATCGAATTTTCAAAGCAACAGAATATTGGAAAATGAAAAAAAAAATCTCTATTGGTTTAACTATATTTATTTATTTTAAGAAATGTTAAAAACTTTTCAAAAAAAGTTTTAGCTTAATCTGCAGATTTAAGTGGATCACGTACATGTATGTCAAAACATTTAATCCGTGTGACTGTCATTCATAGTATACATCATATGTCATTACAGTTGTATTACCTGTGAATCTATAACTCGTTTTATTTTTGAAACTAAAATACATCAGTTATTGGTTTGGTATAATATAGTTACCCAAATTGCCGTGAAAAAATGTAAGCGAAATTATTTTATTTTGGGAACTTCTAGGTAAAAAAAAATTCCTGTGATAAACATTACATTAGAAAACAATAACAATGACAAGTGTAAAGAAACAGCGAGAAGGTTAGAATTCTACACATGCCATCACATAACACCATCTCGTAAAAAAAAATTCCAACCAGTTATTTCTTGACAAGGAAAAATAAAATTAAACGGATAAAGGAATAAATAAAATAAAAAAATTTAAAGCATTTCGAAAAGAAAAAAATAATTGTATGTGATAGGGTGGGTGTGTGTGGAGGGGTGGGTTTTAGTCGTCGGCTTCTTTTTACTTCATATCGGCCAGTGACTTTTCATACCAATATCACATAGATCCGTGCTTTCGAAGAGAGCTACGCCTATTCTAATAAAGGGAGATTTTTATTTGGTTAAGTAAAAAAAAAATTCTGCACAATCTGTACGCAGACCCCAACCCACCCCACCCACCCCCCGACTCCCTCTAGATCCACGCATGGATTGTATGAATATCAAATTTCCAATAAATTTTTTGACGCCTCCTAGAAAAATTCTTTTAATTGATCTATATGATCTAGAACAACAATGAATTCATAATTATTATACTCCCGCTTGAAAAAATTGATGGAAAACCCATCTTTTATCCGCAACTCCTCTTATACCAAGGTTTGAATTTTTTAAAAACTTAATTCACAGATTCTTTGTTATATAGTGCCCTTATGCACCTAATATTTTAATTTTTATATTTCGCATAACAAAACATGGGCACTGCCATTCTTTCTAAAATATTGAAGGGTACCCCTCTCTCATCCGCAAGAAAATTAATGGTACTTTCACTGATTCTTTATTATACATAATGCCGTTGTGCAGTGTGCACATCCTTTCGTGCTTCCAAGAGATAGAAAAAAACATGGATTTTGCCATTATAAAGGTATGGGAGGCGGGGGTTAATAAGCTCAGTGCTTACAGTACCCCTAGTTTATGATTTAATATTTACATTTGCATTATCTTTGTCCGAGATAAAATTACAAATAGTAAAAATAGTTTATTTCTACATAAATCTACTCGTTCATTGATAGGTGCGGTTTTAAAAAAAATATGTACGGTGTGAGACAAATAAAGACCAAGCGGGGCTTGTAGCACATATCATGCAAGTCACTCGATTGATCATGTCATGAAACGAAACCAAAAAAAAAAATAGACGGTTTTTCCTTAATTTAATGGAATACTGTTATTCTTTTTGATATTATAATAAAAAAAAGTACAAATGGATTTCATTTGATATTAGGATAATGGTTTTAATTAATGAAATTATATGGGCAAAAATTGTTTTAAGAAATAATTAGATAGTTTTGTATTTGGAATATGTGTTCTTGTAAAACTTTGTAGTTTTTACAAAATAAAAAAAAGGACTGAAATTGGTGTACAGTGTATACAACAATAAATTACATTTCACATTTTTCCCGTCTTTATATTTAGAGAAAAAAACACACGAAGAAACGAATTTTTACAACCCAGTAGCATCTTGTTCATTGTTGTTCCCGAGGACTTCTTTGAAATTTTTGTTTAACTTCCACATATTTAGAAAGCTTTATCTAGTTATACTGTATTCAAATAAAAAAGTTGACACCTTGACCTGTCGAGGGTCTTGATCTTCGAATGAATTCTGTAAGACTCTCAAACAATTCTTTACATGAGATAAATATTTTAGTATTGTGAAAGTAAATTGATAATGAACAAAAGTTCTTTGCTTCTCACGGCACAGCGAATTAATATAAAACATACAGTTACTTTCATTGATGGATGACACATACATCTATTACTATTAAATTATTATTATTATTATTATACAATTTTTAAAATAGAAAATTTATCAAGTAAAAAAAAATTCTGGAATTACTCATTAATATACATCCTTATCATAGTAACGTTTGTACCATGAAAAGTCAAAGTCGTGTTCACTCTGAAAACTTGACGTTTGACGTTGGTCGAAAGTAAAATGACGTCATTATTTACCTGTTAAAGTATCAACAATATAAATGAAGAAAAAACATACTTAGAGTTGACGTAGGATCACAAAAATTCATATTCAGTAACTTTTAGCCTTGCTTTATTAGAATCCATGAAAAACTCAAAACGTGTAAAAATTGCCAAAAGGACCTTTTCTCATGGGGCCAATCATATATCAGAATATTGTTTGCAGGTACAATTCACGCATTCAGCAGGCACTGAATTTGTTATTTTCAAGTAGCTAGAATTTTAAATTATATATTTTATGTAAAAGGAAAATTATGTAATTATTTTAAACAAACAAATCCAGTAATTACATTCGCTCAACAATTGTTATTCAGTTTGGGTTTCCTGATTAAGAGTATAAAGAGTTTAAATGGTCTATTATGTCAACATATTCACAAAATTTTAGTGTTAAAAGTGTATTTTTTGTTCGGAACATATTCAAATTTAAAAAAGCCAGTTTCAAAACACGCAACGTGTTTCACATTTACTATACCTTTCCTCTATTAAATTAAAATCTAGTCTAATCTTCAATAATTCACATTATAGATACTATGGAATAGGAAGTTTACAGAAATTAATCTTGGATGTCGAAAAGTTAACGAAAATTCAATGATAAAAAAAATGATCAGAGAATTATTGAAATAAAAAAAGTTTAATAATCCTTACAGTAAAACTTGTTTACTACGAACACGGATATAGTAAATTCACGGATATAGCGAAGTTTTTCAGGGTTCCCTGCAATATTCTTAACAATTCTTTGTAAAATTTTTCGGTTATAACGAACTGTGATATAGCGAATTTACGGAGATAGCAAACTGATTTTGAGTCCCGTAGAGGTAAAATATAATGAAATTTACATCTTTTATAACGAATTTTCAAAAATCTCAAAATAAGATATGTTGAACTGACTTTATTTTTGCAAATGAAATTCAATTCATAACGAAAAGCTTAATTAGCCAAGGCATGTTTGGTAATAATTGCTTCGCTACCATATCTTATAGTATTATTTGAAGGAAAATGTGCATATTCCTCAATATATTGTGGTAACTCTAAAAACTAAAAAAAGAGTTTTGTTAGCTTGTGTTTTTTATCTCTCTTTACAAGAAACACCACGTAAAACTTAATATCTCAGACACTTCAGTATTCAGATTAATGTGATGTAAATTAATAAATAGTAATTCTCTGTTATATACTTGTATTTTCTCTAAATCTGCAGGTACCAGTGTGATAGACACCGGGTATTCTAGAACTGAACTAAATAATTATTATCGCTCTTTCCAGCACCTAAAACTGTCTATCTTAGAAGTACCTCAGCAATATTATTGACAATTAGATTTGAGATATATAAATCCATTCTTCCTGTGATTCCTCGTCTTTAATTGACAGGTGACGCTATATTAGACACAGATTCTTCTAACACAGATCTGTATGGGATGTACTTCTCTACTATTAATTATGTCTGTGATTCCTTTTGTTTGATTTT
>PRKT01002638.1:0-16199 GCA_003671525.1 Saccostrea glomerata | reverse complement strand
CGAAAAACGGCTCTAGATAGAAACTTCAAACTTTGAGGCTAAGTAGAGCTATGTTTGGAGAGGTGCATCAGGTATATCAAATTTACCGGAAATAACGCACGTCGACGCTCGCTATGGCCCGAAAATAGACCCATCACAAATTCCAAAATTTCTTACACCTTTTCTTCGATTTCTTTTTGCCTGAAAATATTTTGTGAAAACATATAGAACAAAAGATGTGTAGAATTCCAAGATCTTTCAAATGATATCTCGAAAAAAGGGCTGGCCCCTAAAATTAGGGGCCTAGAGGAGCCGAAAGGTTTTCCTTTATATCTCAAAGAGTATTGAGAATTTGTTATATGTCAAAGAAGCAAAGTTGTTCAAAATTTTAAGCTTTATCTAATGGGTTCGTCAAAATACGTCCGGCGACGTCACTTCCGGTCAAACCGGAAGTAGTCCAAAATTCCATATTTTTGCTGTTCTTGACAGGTTTTTGGAGAGCAACGAGTAGGTCTTCCGTCCTATTTCACCGGAAGTAACTTTCATTTAAAAAAAAAAAGAGTAAAGAAAGTCCAAAAATGGTTAAATTCTTTAAATCTGTGTTAATTATAACTATAGTGACCATTTTTGGCTACTTCCGGTTTGACCGGAAGTGACGTCTACGGACGGAAAGTTAAGATTTAAGCTTCTAGTGATATATGACATCCAAAAACCTGTCAAGAACAGCAACAATATGCAATTTTGGACTACTTCCGGTTTGACCGGAAGTGACGTCGCCGGAAGTATTTCGACATACCCATTAGATAAAGATTAACATTTTGAACAACTTTGCTTCTTTGACATATAACAAATTCTCAATACTTTTTGAGATATAAAGGAAAATCTTTCGGCCCCTCTAGGCCCCGAATTTTAGGGGCCAGCCCTTTTTTCGAGATATCATTTGAAAGATCTTAGAATTCTACACATCTTTTGTTCTATATGTTTTCACAAAATATTTTCAGGCAAAAAGAAATCGAAGAAAAGGTGTAAGAAATTTTGGAATTTGTGATAGGTCTATTTTCGGGCCATAGCGAGCGCCGACGTGCGTCATTTCCGGTAAATTTGATATACCTGATGCACCTCTCCAAACATAGCTCTACCTAGCCTCAAAGTTTGAAGTTTCTATCTGGAGCCGTTTTTCGGGAAAATTGTGGACAAATTGACCCTTAAAAATCAGAAAATCGACGATATCTCTAGACCGGAAGTGACGTCATCGAAACGGAAAAAAACGCATAAGGTTCAAGTGATGTTCCATACGTCCTGAAAGTTTCATAAGATTTTGTTGAGCCGTTTTCGAGAAATCGCGTGCACAAAATCGGTAAGAAAAAAAACAATAATAATAAAAGTGAAAAAGAAACCGAAGAAAAACAATAAGGTCTTCCGCTGAAGACGGAAGACCTTAATAATAATAAGAAAATTGAAAAAGAAACAAAAGAATAATAGAAGGGTCTTCCGCTGAAGACGGAAGACCCTAATAAAAGTGAAAAAGAAACCGAAGAATAATAGAAGGGTCTTCCGCTGAAGACGAAAGACCCTAATAATCAAGGGGAAAAAGAAACCGAAGAATAAAAGAAGGGTCTTCCGCTGAAGACCCTAATAAAAGTGAAAAAGAAACCGAAGAATAATAGAAGGGTCTTCCGCTGAAGACGGAAGACCCTAAATATGCAAAGAAAAAATTAGAAACTTATCCATCCAAATTAGTATGATCACAATTTTCACGTTTTCTAGGAAATTGTCACCCTTCAGTTAACATTGTAGTTAACATTGTAGTAATTTATCAAATAAGACATTTGAATGCTTTATTCTTTTAATTTTGTAACAGAATACTATATCAAATACATCTTAAACAAGTTTTGAAAAGTTAAATATTATTTTCATTAGGTGGTGCGTTAGCAATTTTGTCTAGTGTAGACTCTATATGCATAAGATAATGGTACAGGGTGTAAATCCCTACATAAGTAAAGAAAGTCATCAGTTTATCATAAATTTTTGACGTTATGTTACATAAGCGTCTTTTACTTATGTCCACATGTGAAACAGTATTCTCTTTAGAGAAGTGGTCAGGCTTTCGTCTACATCCACTTCTCTTCGCAGGCCGGTATGTTGGCCGTCTGGAAAACGTGTAATTGATGAAGAACCGGAGACGGTCTACACTTCAACAAACATTTCGTCTGAAATATGCTTGATCATATTGATCATACGTAACAGGCTTGTTAAATCAACAATTTCAACACAAAAACATACAACTATCACAAGAAAACTAACCTTTATATGTTATTAATCCATTTTCACAAGTTCTCCATCCCGGATTCAAATTATGAGCAAATAGCTCTAGAAGGATTACAAAAACTCTAATTCGGATAAAATTGGAAATATTTTTTAAAAATATATGTAATGAAACTGTAGAAATTGTCTGTTTTATTAATTTAACGAAGCATTGTTCCTTCAAGTTTTGTTCAATTATTCTATTTAAGTTGGTTTTATATCTGTTTAAGTCTTTTTTCTCTGGAAAGGTATAATTATAATAATGATAACGATGTTTTCCAAATTATCCAACTTAGAATTTTCACATTTTTTGAATAATCCATGGTAGAAAAGCATGAGTTTGAATCCGGGAATGAGAAGTTATAAATACGGATAAAAGATACGTAAACGTTTGTTTTCTTGTGACACTTGAGTTTATTTATATAAAAATTGTTAGTATAAAATGTCTGTTATGAATAATCACATATTTCAGACGAAATGTTAGTTGAAGTGTAGGCCGTTTCCAGTTCTTCAATTACGTTTTCCAGAATAACAACATGACGGCCTGTGAAGAGAAGTGGTTGAAGGCGAAAGTCTGTCCACTTCTCTAAAAAGAATAATGAAACAGATGTGTTAGACTCTGTGGTTTTCTTAGTAGATAGAAAGGTATACCGGTATAATGAATCAACGTAAGAAGAAGAAAAAATGGATTTTATTAATTGAAATAACATCGTCGATATAAACACTATATATGAAAACATGAATTAAAGGTCATAGCAAAAGAATTTTTATTTTCATGGAGAAAATTGTGAATATCTTTGAACAGTTTTCTGGTTTATATGATTACTAAAGTGTATGTCTGCTAATAAAGGGCCACAATAAGTGCTTAAAGGGGAAATGCAACCGAGTTTTTGTCAAGTTGAACTGTATTCTCAACATAAAAATATTTAACTTTGGACTTCAGTTTTGTTAAGACAAGTCTTGGGCATGATTAAAGGTCAAGTACGGTATCTATTTATACATTTTCTCCTTTGATTTCTTTATAAATCCCTAATTGCGATTGCACTAATTGTTTATGATAATATTTTGGTTTGGTAGAGGATTCCCGGCTTTATCAAGTTCATCCTCCGTGTTTGGAGACGCAAGAGGACAAATGGTTGTGAGCAACATTAACTGTAAAGGAGATGAAGTTTCTTTGATGGAATGTATACGATCCATTAGTGAATCAAACGTCTGTAACAATGGTAGACACGCAGGAGTCGTTTGTTACAACACCTCAAATGGTAAGATAGAGAGAGAGAGAGAGAGAGAGAGAGAGAGAGAGAGAGAGAGAGAGAGAGAGAGAGTAGTAGTAGTAGTAGTAGTAGTATTTACTAAATCACTAACTCCAAAATTTTGTTTTAGAAATAATCAGAATCGAACAAAAAAATTCTACTTCAAATTACACCGTTGTCAATCCAGAGGTGCTTATCAAAGGTATTTGGATTGGATTTTGTAAAGACAGTTGGGATGACATGGAAGCAATGGTCGTCTGCAGAAGTCTTGGCTATTCGGAGTAAACTCTCTCTCTCTCTCTCTCTCTCTCTCTCTCTCTTTCTGTTATCTTTTGTCATGTCCTTTTTCATAGATATTCATTCTTTACAAATTAAGTACCACATTTCTTTTTTGTATCAGAGCATACTAAAAGAAAGTAGAGCTATCAATGTTTGTATAGTTCCTGTCTCGCTATCACATTTTTAATATTTATCATGCACATCTTTTAACTACAGAAATATTAAAGCAATTTTTATTGAAATATAGTATCAGATCTAGAAAAAAAGGACTCACAAACGTTGTTCTCTTAAATGAAATATAATTTTTCTTTTACGTGCTACAGTTGAAGTCATTTTTTATCTATTATTCTTAAACAATGTCAGCCTCAAAATTTCTAATCATAATACTTCATTTAAAGTGTAATTTTTATTTCCTACTATATAAATGGCTGCAATCACTGCTATTGTTTGCGTGATATTTAAGAAGTTCGAGCGAAACTGCTTATTTGAAATTAAAGAACGAATGATCTTAAAAAACACAGCCTTCATGAACCCTCTTTCGAGTTTTTATATTAATTACGCGAAAAACACGATATTCTTCAGTGTTATACATGTATCATACTTTGGCGTTACCTCATAATCAGTTTTCATTAGTTACTGGTACATTAAACGTTCAAAAAAATTGGCATTTTTTTCAATGTAATTTGTTTTAGTCATTGAGTCATGATATTCTCGATTAATAATGAAAAAATGACATCGAAATAATAAGTAAAAATTTAGTAAAAGGACAATTCTCATACTGTAGCAATGCTAGATTGGTAAACCGTGGACAATATGGAAATACATTTGGCGAACAGTATGTAAAAGATTTTCGATGTAATGGGCTGGAGAGAACACTAGCTGGATGTAAATTTGGAACAATTAGTCCCGATTGCAGTCAGACTGGTGCTATAGAAGTGGAATGTAATATTGATGTGAAAAGTAAGTATATAGCTATATATCGGCTTGTCCACTGATTTCTCTATGTAGGATCTTTATTGTAAATAAAAAGTGTGACCAACAAAAATTAAAAAGATAAGTACAAAAAGCAAATATGTTTATTTTGTCTTGTTAATTGTTGCAAAATTAAAAGAAAAATCATGATACTGACCAACCTCATAGATCTCAATGCTCCAACAACCCTATATTTTGCTAGAGGGCGCTTAAGGAGTATATATGAATATTTATTTACATAATGGGCTATCTCTCATTTCATGAATATAAAATGGCCTATTTTACAGCATTCCAATACGAAGATAAAAATTTTCTCATCTCTTAGATGCCCACTGAAATAAAAATTTATAACCCTTGTTAGTAAGTTATAGTTTACCCTAAGAAATTCGTAGGAAACTGTGTATGAAAAAAGGAGATAACACATAATACTCAAGCTCAAACTTCCATAAAACAAAACAAAATTGGAGCATAACAAACATGGATCGCCAAAACTTCAGAGGTTGGTTCATTTGGCATGCAGGAGTGAGCAACCCTTGCCTATCGGACACACCCGGCGTGAGCTCCTTGTCGGGATCGGGAAATAACGAAAACAAATTCGTTGAAAATTCAATGTGTAATTAATGGTCAAAAATAAGTATGATAATCCTTAAGCAGCATTTATCATGATAAATTGTATTTGCTGACAAGGTCATTGTATTGAACACAGGACGGACTTACGAAATGATGACTTTAAACGAGACTACTGATATTCTTCTTTCATCAACTTGTTTGACAATAATTTATTTGTGCAAAATCATGCGTGAAAACACTTGCTGTGGCCTTCAACCCGATAATTAGATTTATCGACGACTGTCAATTAACAATAATAATTTCTATTCCAATGTCGATACGATATATCCTGGTGAGTTTGAAATTAAAGATACCACAGAGCCTGACATATCTGTTTCATACTTGGATATTTTACTCGAAAAGACATTTATGGTAATCTAAAACCAAATTCTATGGTATATGTTATGACTTTACAGCAATATACATGTACCTTCATCACATGTATACGGAGTTTATTTATCTCAGTTGATTCGATATGCAAGAGCATGCTTTACGGATAAACAATTTCTAAAACAAGGTAAATTATTGACAAGTGGATGAAACAAGACCATCAGCAGTCTGATCATGACAAGGAGCACACGGCGGATGTGACCGGTCGGCAGGGGATGCTCACTACTCCATAGCACCTTATCCCACCTCTGATGTGTTGGAGATCTGTGATTGCTCCGCTCCTTTTTTGTATTGTTAAATGGACTTTTGATCTTGAATACTGTTCGTTATCTGCATGTGTTTCATACAGATGTTATTAGACTTGTCAATGGAACTACAAGTAACAAGGGGCGTGTAGAGGTGTTTATTAACGGGAGATGGGGCACTGTGTGTGATGACTATTGGGACGACAAGGACGCACGTGTTGTTTGCAGAAGTCTTGGATATTCAGGGTAAATATTTACTGCACGTGTATTTATTTTTTATTTATACTATTAATTTAATAGCGACATACTTTTTTAAACATATTTGATGTTAATTTTATAGACACTCTATTGCTCACACTAATGCCTATTTTGGACAAGGATCAGGACCTATTTGGCGAGGTTACCTCATGTGTCAGGGAACAGAGTCGTCCATTTTCGATTGTGGGTACAAAAGCTTCTCTTGCAGGCACAGGGAGGATGCTGGTGTTACATGCCAGTGAAAAACATGTACATGTATAATCTTCATATTGTTCAGATTTGTAATCAAAGAACTATTTACAAGCTCTTATTGATGCAAAATTACATTATTGTCCTCCTGTATAATGTTATCATATATCAATACTAAATAATTGAGTGTACAGATGTCTAACTTTCTTTTGAAACAATTCAATACTTTATTACAATCAATATGATCATAATGGCCTAAGTAACTTACACATTTTAATAGCAAAATAAAGTTCTTAAAATTTCAGCTCATATTGCTCTAACTCTACAGCTGGAAATTTTATAATAATAATTTGTAATATATTTATTTAAATCTTAAAACAAGGCGCCCAAGTACTTGAAACCTGAATTTGATATAACAATTTATAGGATCCATAGAGTATAAAAATGCTCATAAATAACGCTTTGTTGCCCAACAGCATGAAAAGGATCAATAAAAAAAATTAGTTGCAAAAAGATCTGGTCAAAATATCCTTAATTCTTTTAAAAACATTTACTCTGCTCTCGTTATCCAAAGAAGCAGAGAAAATATTCATGAATTTTCAAAATCAACACAGCCCTACCCTATCACTAGTTAACACCTATAACCAAATCCCACCAAATCCCACTTATCCAATGGTACCTCTCTCATTATTATAACTTCAGCTCATATTTCAGCTCATATTGCTCTAACTCTACAGCTGGAAATTTTATGATAATAATTTGTAATATATTTATTTAAATCTTAAAACAAGGTGCCCAAGTACCTTAAACCTGAATTTAATATAACAATTTATAGGATCCATATAGTATAAAATATGCTCATAAATAACGCTTTGTTGCCAAACAGCATGAAAGGATCAATAAAAAAAATTAGTTTAGTATTCAGTATCAACCATAAATTTATTCTAATGCTCTCGTTATCCAAAGAAGCAGAGAAAATATTCATGAATTTTCAAAATCAACACAGCCCTACCCTATCACTAGTTAACACCTATAACCAAATCCCACCAAATCCCACTGAAATATCCTTACTTCTTTTAAAAACATTTACTCTGCTCTCGTTATCCCAAGAAGCAGAGAAAATATTCATGAATTTTCAAAATCAACACAGCCCTACCCTATCACTAGTTAACACCTATAACCAAATCCCACCAAATCCCACTTATCCAATGGTACCTCTCTCATTATTATAACTATGAACTCAGTAGAAGACTTTCAACAGGTCGAGGACACTATTTTTTGTGGCGTCAGAATAAGTTTACTTGCTAACTGAGGCACCCAACGTGACTGGGAAAACGACCAATAAACTAAATGAGTTGCAATATGAGTTACTCCAAAAAAACAACAACATACGTTTCGAAAAGGCCATTTTTTAAAAATTGGTTTTGGAAAGACATCATGCATTTTTCTAAGCATTTTATACAATACATGTACAATATGTACATCATTATCTACTACTTCAATGCTCAGCTTTGCATACAAATGTCTTTAAAAAAGGTATATTTAGGGGTTTTACATTCCTTTGTACATGTATAAGTCCGTTTGTTGACAATAGCCTGACAGTTTTTCCCATGTTATATTATCAGTAAGTATGAATTTCACTTGACTATTCCTTGGTCCAAACATAACGACTCTGAGGTACACTCACGTATTGTAATTGTTTACTACGTATACAACTCCGATATATAGGCTACTCAAACACGTTGTATGGTCAATGTAAATGGGGATTAAAATACCATCAGCAAAAGACTTAAATGCTTTTTATTACAGTATTAACTTTTAATTTCTAGTAAACAAATAACAAAGTAACAACGGATTTAACCAGCAGCATTTCAAATTTACCAATATCAAGTTAAAAAACTTGATTAATATTTACTTGTGTCTTTGTGAGCGGTATTTCAACGTGCTATTTAACACAGAAAACGACTTTGTTTGTTAAGCATGGAAAGTCTGAATTAGTACCTATTCTTTGTGCTTTTCACAAACTCATTTAATATAATTATAAGTTGACTTTCCCACAGTCAATTAAAATCGCGTCTTAAATGTGCCTGACCGACTTGTTTGTAGTAAAATAAATCTTTGAAAACCATCATGCTTTTCGGAATTTCGGCTCATATATTGGATTGGACCATTGCTCGCTGTAAGCACCGCTGTGAACAATGACAACAATATCAATAAATGACATAAATAACAAAAAAAAAACTACATTCTTTGAAATTCATGTAATTTTTTTAAAGTCTGAAATTTTATAATGTGAAAGATAAAGATATCAAACAGTTAACAATCTCGAACAATCCATAAACAATGCAAGTATAAAGGCAAAGCAGAGACCCCTTGAAATTCCAGAGGTGGGATCTGGTGTCTAGGAAGAAAAAGCATCCCCTGTTGACCGGTCACATCCGCCGTGAGCCTTTTATATTGATAAGAAAGACGGGACTTTCTGTAGTCAATTCAATATAAAAACCAAGGCCTAATAATTGGTATTAAACCAGTCAGCCAAATCACGACCCAGTGATCGATTATATTTGCTATCAGGGTTGTTACGTGTATAACGGCCCTAGAATTTAAGCTAAAATAAATGCCGACTTTAAAGGAAGCTGTTGAAATCCCTGTAACGTCTATTAACGGATATATCCTTAAAATTGACTGTACTTAGAGCAAGCTCCTGACAAGTGATTAAGATGGTATACTTTAACACAATATTGCATAGGTAAGGAGATTTGAAAAAGTGGAAGCATCCCGTTTGTCATACAATCTAGTTGTTAAACAATTTAAAAGATTCATAAACCCTCTGTTCACGCATATAAAATGTTGCTCGAACCTAAATGATTTTCCAAAAGAAATGTATTTAATAAGTAAAATACAAACAACAATAGCATAGATTGCGGGGCAAAATTGGACAAAATAGACACTTCAACTTGGCAAATCTAAAAAAATAGACATATATGTCATTTAGAGTTATCTCTCTTATCAGAGTGTTGAGATATCTTAAGAAATCACCAAATTCATGAAGCATGCATATTTAAAAAAATGTAATCATTATATTTAAAAGTTCTGTCAAATGTTCTGATAGGTGTATTTGCATATCTTTTTCATTTGAGATATCAGTCTATCTCATTGCAAGAAATGTTCTTAGGGCTTGTTAATATTTAAAAAAAGCTTTTCTGATTTTTTTCTAATAAATATGTATTTGTAATCTATTCATTAAGAGAAAAACTTTCAAAATATGTCATATTTTTTTTTTCGATTTCTTCATTGGCATATGGAAGATATAGAGAGCTCACGGCGGTTGTGACGATTCCACAGGGATATCCCAAATCCAGTATTTCTTGGGGTCCTCTTGATTTTTATGTGCATGATTCATATTGTTTCTGAATAAATTGATACATAAATACATTTTAATTATCTATGATTAAGTTATCATATATCAGCTTGTTTATGTTTTATTTCGTGCGATAAGCAGTTATTTTATGTTTTCTGAATTACAGATAAGAGTAAAATAATTATCAACATTTTAATTTGTGATCAGATAGAAAAATATTTTTCAAAATAAAAACGTGTTTTTGTTTAACTAATATACAAGTTATTTCCGCTTTGTCATTTTTGCTGTATTATCCAAATTCAATCTTAAAACAAACAGGCAAATTCAAAGAATTGTGGTCTCTGCTTTCGGTGTCTTTGTGGTTGAGATGTCAGTATATGGCATATTGTGTCAAACATGAACGCACTATCAGCAAAGTTGATTTTTTTTTTAAAATTTATGTCAATGATGAAGGTAAAGGGGTCAGAAATCGAAGCATTCTAGGAAATATCTTGTCACGGATAGTGCACATGTCAAATATAGGAGGCCTATCTCTTCTCAATCAAAAATTATAAGGAATTAAGTAGGAAAAACTTCAAGGTCAAGTTCACAAGATAAGAAAGCTCTTGTCACAGGTAATAAACAGATTCAATACGAAGACCCTGTTTCTTTTAATTCAAAAGTCATCACCAAAGTTAAAGTTTTTGAAAATTAGGTCAAACTTCAAGGTCAAGAGGTAAAAAAATATAGTGTATTTAAAACGTTCTTTTCAAAAATTTAATACACGTATAATATAGATACTCTATCTCTTCTCATTCAAAAGTTATGGCCATTTAAAAGTAGGTCAAACGTCAAGGTGAAGGTTACGAGGTCAAAAACATAATGTATTTAGAAATGTCTTGTTACAGGTAATACACATTTTAATATGAAAGCCACATCTCTTCTCATTCAAGAGTTATAGCCAATTCAAAAAAATGTTTAATTTTGATTTGTTTAAAAGTAAGTCAAACTTGAAGGTCAGGGTGACAGGCTAAAACTTCATAGAAAATCAAAACCTTACTAAATTTAAAAAGCATGAATTTTACAAATATTTTCTGATTTTGAAACAATGATAAGCTGTTTATTGACAAAGGATCACTTCATTTTAAAAATAGGTATCTGACCTATAGGGCGGGCTTGGTTTTTTTTTCCTACAAAAAGCTTGTCGATTTCCGTTCCAATTAATGACAGTAGGCTGAATACATTTAACAATTTGTTTTTTCCTAAATCTTTATTTCAGTGAGTAGTGGTAGAAGAAACCCTTTCATTGATTTTCTGAGTTTGTTATCTCCAATTGTAATAATTGATATTTGTCTTTACTTCTCATTGTGCATAATGGTAATGTCTACTGTCTCTGAAATTCTATTTTTTGTGTCTAGGCTATTTATCTGTGGATAAAATAAAACATGTCATAATTGTGTGCAAATTATATAGGCCTAAATGAAATCCAAGGGAGCACAGATACTGATATATGTAGCCAAAATCAATGTCATTAAATTCTAAGGAATATCATATCACGGCGTAAAACCAACTCGTATATCAACTGAGCTAGTCCGTCTATAAAAGTATTTGGCATAAATTTGAAGTAGATTTTCGAAATCAGGTTTCCTAATTTCTTTTAGTTTTTTTTTTTGTAAATTTCGACCCTAAGGCAGAGGTGCCCCTAAAAATACTACATGTATCTTATATCATTCTTACATCATAACCTATCAAAATATCACAATTTTATTTAAGGGCAGGCCTGCCCTGAAGGACTGCTCGGCCAAATGCTTTAGCGGACAAAATGATGTTTCAGCCAACTTTGGAGGTTTATTGTAAAGTTTTAAATAATAAATTTTAGGTGTAAAATACAAATTTGAAAAATTTAGACGTATATACGGTAGAAAACAACAAATGAAGTTTAATATTTAAATGTCACTTTTTCCGGGAAATTGTTCTCTCCTATAGGTCAATTCTTTTGTCAAAGCGAATACATCCTTATCAATTTTAAAATCACTTGGATTTTTGTCAATAAAAATGCATATAATGTGAGCAAGATTGAAGAATTTGAAAAGTTAATAAAAGGAATAGTGAAAAATTTGTTAAAACAAATTTTATTTGTTTTTACTTAGAATTTATCATAAGCATCTTATTTGATTTAGCAAACATTTCTCTGAATGTGTAAGTTTATTTAAAGCAAAAATCAAGTGTGTTTTTATTCATTTGTTTCCTAAAAACAAATGAAGAAAAAATCTAATTACGAATGAATACTGTTTTTAAGGTATCTGAGAATTTTTTATATATTAATAAAGAATTCAAAATGAATAAAGAAATACATAAATTGATAAATGAATAAATAATAAAATAAAAATTGAGATAGTTATGTGTTTTAAATGGGTTTCCGTTCGATTAATATATAAATCGGATGTTATAAGACATTGAGTGAGTAATGGATTTTATTGCTGTTTATGACTGGTAATAAGTCAATGCACGAATGGTGACACACAAACAATCTTGAATTTTCAATGCATATATATTTCTTGTTTAACGGCCGGTCGGACGATCAATATTATATAGAAACTATTCTCGGGATTGTTTGTGAACTAGAGAACATTGTTGCTTTTAAATTTGTTAGAAATCGTCATCAGCCAAATGTGAAAGATATGTTTCTCTGAAAAGAATTTATAAATCAATTTGTGCATGTTTGATATTAAATTATTTATACTCAATGTTACATTACTTGCTAAGATCTTTCATATGTCAATGGCAAGTAATGACACTGGTATTGCAAAGGTCCCGTACTTTTAATTGTTTAAACCTTAAGCTTGTGCCCTTTAAATTTAGAAAAGGAAGGGCAAGAACCAATTGGAGATTGGAGAAAAGGCTCGGTGATATCAATTTTGCTATGAGGTTTCCCAAAAAGCCCCTATTTCTGAAAAAAAAAAGTGATGAAATATATGGTGTCAACGAACAGTTTAAAGGTTAAAAAATTCTTTAAACAATACAAAGTTGGAGCAAAGCCATAAAAGATCTTCAAAACATCAAATTTTGGATCAAGTGCTATGAAATCGAGATCATTAATTGCACTTGCTGACAAGGTCATTGTATCGACCATAAAAGTAACGAAGCGTTGATTATAAACGAGACTGCTGAAATTCACGTTTCATCAATTTGATTGTCAATAACTTACCCCGTTTTAGAAATTGTTCATACTTAGAGCATGCCCTTGCGTAGCGAATCAACAGAGAGATATAAGCCCCGTATGCAAGTGATGAAGGTTGTTTTGGTTGTATGTTGTTTAACGTCGCTCCCGAGAATTTTTTACTAACATGGAATCGCTACCACTTGCTGATGGAGAGCTGGAAATGTTGTCGACACGTACGGCTATATTGAAGTCGGGGATCTTTTTGTCATGACAGCACTTTCTGCAATACGGGACCACGGTATACACCGTCTCATCTGAAGGACCGGTCTCCACGTCCCACAGTTAGACTTGATTAACTCCTTACTTCGCAACTCTAAAGCAGACGCTCCAACCACTACGTCACTCGGTGACAAGTGATGAAGGTATACCTGGTATTGCAAGGGAAGCTGACAATTGAAAAGTTAAAGTCACCACATTTATCATAAAGCTCGATCCGTTGTTTGATAACTATGACTGCCTTTCTCTAGTCTTTATTGTTGAAAAAGTGAAGTGTTTGGATTACTTTTACTGCTTTTTTACAGGATTACAAACTACCATACAAATATCAATATGATGATGCTTTCTAACAGTTTGTAAAAATAAACTTTGCCAAATATTTTTGAATGCCCCGAAAAGCACTCGTTCTATTATATTGTCTTATTCTACTGATAAATATTGTTTGGTCCTTGGCAAAGTCATCCTCTGTTAATAAAATGATACTATCATATAACCAAAGCCTGCCTTTTGAAACCTTGCCTCCTTGTGTGAAATTTTTTTAACATCAATTTAAATACTCAAGATTTTCTTCTAAAAATGTCTTTCTATAAATTAGCAATAAATATGGTGCTAATTAAAGAACGATAACATTATCATTATTAAGATTGTGTAATTGTTATTTAATATCATCACGAATGGCTTGATAATCAAACTGTTTGATATTACAATGAGACAGAAGCAAACTATAAGCAAGAAGTGGATTCTTTCACGTGCAATTTCAACGCGTGAAAATGAATATCAGCATTAATGATTATAGTAATTTCTTAGTCAGGGCGTTTTGAAATCATTAACAGGTGTTTAAGTAATTAAACTGGAACTCATAAACTTACCGATCTAGTCATTGGTCAGTTGTAATAATATTCTGTTAAAACATTTTAATTGCACATAGATATTCTCCGAAGTTGAAATTTCAGCTAATTCAAGTTCGAAGTTAAATGGCTTCCACATATACATTACTAAGAAAATTAAGAAATGCGCTTAATCAAATAAACGCCAACTTGTTCAAAATTCGATTTCCGCAAAATATCGTACACGCTAAATATAATACATTTACAGTACCCATGTGTTCCTATCGCACCCCATTTCTAGCAAACTGATTTTTTTATTTTTATAAATCCAACCTCATTAAAATTTGAATGATAAGAGAAACTTCCTGCTGTGGCTTTCAATTCAACATTGAGATACATTGACGATGTTCTATGTATAAAAAACATTCTTTTCCTTCCTAAGTTATTCAAAAAACTCCTTTTTAAAACTTGAAATAAAGGATACTTCAGTTCACAGAATATGTCATGTCTGTCTAATATCTAGGTATTTTCCAAGAAAAAGACCTTAATGGTAACCTAACCACAAAACGCTATGATAAACGTTAAAACTGCTAATTTTCAATGTAAGCTTCTCTAATTTATGTTACAATATACAATTATTATCTGGGGTGCAGTGATTAGAGCGTGGAGATTGAATCTATTATCGGACTTGGAGACGGGTCCTTTGTTTGAGACCATACAAAGCAATGTTCCCTGTCACAAAAAGATTTCGCACTCTTCCTCTCTGGCCCTAAATGTCGAGTATAGGTATAAATTTGCACCAATCCACCGGTACGTATACGTCATGGTGTCTCGTTATGACTAAACTTTTTCGAAAGGGGCATTAAATAAGAAGGAGATAATAAATATTTGTCGTCTGCCTGAAAAGTTAAAGTCTCCCATTTGATTCGATACGGAAAAGCATGCCTTACCTATGAAAAACTTTGAGAAAAGGCAGAATCCTGACAAATGGATTGATTACGGTTATCAACTGCCTCGTTAGATCAACATTATGCAAATTATATTGTCGATACAATGACCATTCACCACTTAAAATAAATTAAATAAAATAGTAACTTACTTTTATCCTACAAATTACTAGATCGTCTATTTGCACTGAATTGTAAATTATTGACAAACAAGTTGATAAAACAAGAATTTTTCAGCAGGCTCGTTGAAGTCATCATTTCGTAAGTTTTATGGTCGATACAATGACCTTGTCAGCAAATACAATTTATCATTGAGTCAAATGCTGAGAGTCGTTTTTCATACTAATTGTTAATCCATTATTTATACACTGAATACTGTAACCCAACTTTTATTCGAGACGACTTTATTTCGCGATTTACTAGGGATAAACTAGTTCGCGACGATTAATTTTCGCTATCAAGCCTTTTGGATCTGCAGTTTTATAGACAAGTACATTTTAAGGACCGGTTCGCGGCGAGAAATATTCGCGATGTCGAGGCTCTCGCAAACTTCGCGAAAATTTATCGCTCGCGAATAAAAGTTGGTTTACAGTAATACATTAAATTGACGACGGATTTTTCCGTTATTTTCCCTAACATGACAAGAAGCACACGGCATGTTCGACCGATTGGCAGGGGATGCTCACTCCTCCATAACACCTGATCCCACCTCTGATGTTTTGGAGGTCCTTGTTTGCTCTGCTCCTCTTTTATATTGTTTAATGGACTTTTGATCTTGAATACAGCTCGTTATCTCCATATATTTCATTGAATCAACAAAATATTTCCCGGTATTTACATCGAAATTATTGTAAACTTATTCTAGAGTATAACATGATATATTTTTTTACATTCATGTCAAGATTTATGATTTATGACCAAAGCCCAACTGCAGTATCATATTGTCTCAAGACCTTGAGGTTTAATCTTGAGAAGATAGTATATATTGAATAATAATTTACTTTGGAAATGATCACCGTCTTTCAAAGAAGTTTATTGATTTTACTATTTTAACATTTTCTTGTATGTGGAGAAAATATATAATTTCGTTTCAATTTTTTGACAAGTAGAGAATGTTCTGTATCCCATATGCTCTAATGGGGCTCATATTAAAAAGATGACAAATTAC
>PRKT01002637.1:0-16275 GCA_003671525.1 Saccostrea glomerata | reverse complement strand
TATAAGTCCATTTAAAAAAAAATTGTGATTAAGGACAGATGATACAAACAAATTTTTTCTTTGAAAAAGATTTAATATCATGCCACAAGTTTAGAAAAGTGGATGCTTCTTAGAATTTTTCCCCGAAGAACTGAAAAATGAAATAGACTTGGAAAATATTATTTATATTTCAATAAGAAACAAATATAGACAAATCACATTCAGTAAGGTTTACAGGTGAATATAAATTTCAGAATATGTCATCTTGGCGCTAAATTGTAAGATAAACCTTAGAAAAATATACCAAGCCAGGTGAATTTTAAGAGGAATATCAAAATGACAAAAAAATAGCCAAATCACATAGGCTGATTTTTACCATTTAGCATTTCCTAATAAAATTCACCTGGCTTGGTATTTTTTCTTAAGTTTATATTACACTTTTAGCATGATGTTAACATATTCTGAAAATTGTTTTCATCTGTAAACCTTTACTGAATGTGATTTGTCTATATTTGTTTTTTCATTGAAATATTACTAATATTTTCCAAGTCTTTTTCATATTCCAGTTCTTAGGAGAAAAAATTTTATGAACCATCCACGTTTCTAAACTCTAAACTTATTCACCATTCACAAAACGTTCACCGTTTGCTCTTCGTTACGTTTACTTTGCGTTCACCTTGTGTTCACCGTTCACTTATCGTTCAGTCTTCATTGTCATTCTGAACTCCGGAGAGAAAGGACTTATCTTTTTGATTATGAGGATTTACACTTTCTTTAATTAAATAACTAAAATATCGTGTTTGAATAATAATTTTTTCATTGCAAAAAGTATCTACTATATTCATATTTCTATTATTATAATTTAGCTATTAGTTTATCCATGAAATTTCCCTGGAAAATAAGCAATGAAGTAACTACAGTAAGCTAGCGCGCTTCATGAAATATGCCTTCGTGACAAGTCTGTGTGATTCACACACCAATAACTCACACAAAACTTAAAAACATTCCTTAAATAAGGGCAATGTACAAATGCTTCAAGCACGGCAACATTTTGTTGTAATGTAAAAGACGACAAATCGTTAATGGATGGATAATAATGTTTTTTTTTAAAGAGAAGAATACTAAAAAAAAAATTCTAAAACGTATTTAAAAAAAATGTACGAAAACATATTATGTATTGTAACACAAGAAAATCAGTCTTGAAACGAACATCAAAACAGTCATTAAACAATAGTTTTTCAAAACATACATGTGCCGACAGTAGTATTTTTAATTGGCAGGGAAAATGTTTTAAATTCAATTTCAATCCAAATCCTTCTAAATATATATTCCCATTATCTTTTTTTTTATTTTTCCTGCAGAAATGCAAATATCAGATCTAGAAATGAGAGGAAAATATATTTAAACTGCTTGGAAATACTAAGTGACTCTTTTCCTTCGGCATGTTCGGTGAAACGACATGTCAACTCCTCCACTGTGTCATATGATTTTGATTGACAGGACAAGCATGTGGACTTCCTGTGGACCATGTGAACTTGAAGATCTATGTAAAATAAAAGCCTATGAATACTGTCAAATGGATTTGTTAATCTTAAAAAAATGATTACTTTTACTGCTTGGAATACTTAGGAAAAATAATAAGAATTTTTATTTGATACAACAAATATCTGAGAATGAAAGAAGATCTCTCTCTCTCTCTCTCTCTCTGTCATACTTTTCTCTGTACAATAAAATCCATGACAGCACGTTACTAATTTTGTTTTGAAAATTTAATCTCTTACAAATAATTTTATTGCCTCATTCCACCATCTTATCCGAGTATAATCACGGCCGGGAGATATTTACAGATACATAAAGAAGTTAACTAAAATGATCATCATAAAAGTATATTAATGACATATTTTATTTAAATATTTTGCATTAGAATTTCAAAATACGAGTGTATTTATGCAATACGTCAACAGACATTTGTAAATTAAAAAAAGTCCTTTAATTTACTCAGAATCGCCTGGTCACGGAAATACAGAACCCACATCGTTATTCTTTACAGGATACACGATACGATAGGATATACGCACGATAGGACAGGATACACGCACGATAGGAAAAAAGCAAAACATGATAAACGCAAAACACGATACACGCAAAACACGATAAACGCAAAACACGATAGACCTGATAAATGATCTTCACGATAGGATAAACGCAAAACCTGATAGGATTGTTTCAAAACGCGGAACGTTTTATAAAAAGACGAAAAGATAATTTTTTTGAGTTACTGCAATATTTTAATTTAAATACTTCAAAAAGTAAAAGCTTCAAATCTGAATTATAAAGTACATTAAATTATTATAATTAAAAAAATGGGATGTCTGTGGTTATTTTACAAAAGTTGTTTATTTATATATACATTTTGAAAATGATTAAATGCATTATTATGAAAAGGAGACTGTAATTTTTTTTTTATTTTTACTCAGGGGTATGGATTTACGATTATTTGCGTTAATGTCGAAATTCTCATCTCAAGGTTGAACTATGAATCATTTAATTATGGATATTTTAACATACATGTAATCGTTACACAAAAATCCCTTACATAATTATGCGCCGTTTCTCGAGGGTACTATTATAAATTTACGAAACTCTATAAATAGATTTATTATTTATGAAAAACATACATTTGTACCTAATAAATTTATCTACTAAGTTACTAAGTACTAAATTATTTCACGGAAGAAATTTATGCAATAAATCAAATATTTGTATTTAATGTCAAAAGCTTACAATCTGCGGTGTTTCCAAAAATCGCAATTAGATATTAAAATTTAGGAAAAAATTACATGTAGAAGGCGGACCGAAAAAAAGGTTAAAAGAAATCGGCTTTAACAAAATTTATAAATTTATTATAATAGATCTATCAAGAAAATTAATTCCCTGAGTAGAAATCAAATAGTTTTTAATATAATAGCGCTCTGCATTTATACAGTAAATTGTGTCAACAGAATATGAATCTGCTACACCTGCACTGTACATGTACGTTTACGCTAAGCTCTCACTTATGTACATGTAAACATTTATATATCAGATACTAAAAACCTCGTATTTATTAACGAACATTTAATGATAAAATATTTTTTCCTTACAATACAAAACCCCAAAATTAAACAAATATTAAAAGAGTGAAATGCAACTTTTTCGACTAAATAATTATAAATCATTGCTATTTAACTTTGTGTGTACTATTTCTAATGATAACAAAAAATAGTCTAAGTCGGCAAATGAATTCTTAAACCCTGAAAAATATTTTAGACTTACCCGGTAATCTCATATGAGGCATATTCGAAGGGCGGGATGTTGAAAGTCTCATTTAAAATTAAATATACAAGATCAAACCAAATAGTCAAAAAGAAATATTGACTTTTTAAATAAACTTATATACGTATGGGATAAAGTCGATAAATACTATAAATTGATTCGATGTATTGTCTTGTATGGTCACGGCGGAATCAGACGAGTTCTTTTGTTTCATTTTTATAGTAAGATACCGTAAAAAAAATTATGCAAGCTAATTTTCATAGTTTTGAATGTTAGAGCTATTTCATCCGTTTCTACCATCAATGTCAGTGTGTCCTAGAATTAATTATGTTCGTATTACGCAGAAAACTCGATGATCCGAAAGTTCATGTACCATAAATGCAGTATTTTTTAATAAGTTTATTAAAAGACTTATTTACATCAACATAATGGAAACATTGTACAAATGAAATAAATCAGCGGATTGAGTTGAGGGACTTCATTTCATTAAAATGATTTATTTGTCAAGAATTTTAATTCACAATTCAAGCAATTAGATTATTTTTAAGTCCATAAATTGTACAATTATTTTATTTATTTTGAATAAAATCTTTAATAAGTGTTGTTCACACAAGTTAGGAACAAAATCCCGTAAATAAGTACATGCGTTTCATTAGAACCAGGTAGTAAGTATTCGAGGTTACTAATTGACCCTAGGTGAGAGAGCAGTACAGGTATGTTGACGGTGAACACACACGTACGGGCCGAGGTGTCATTTAGGGGAGAAGGGGGGGGATGACCGCACTGGAAGGCAGTGTGCTGATTAGAGAGGTACACATAAGTGTCAGTTTTCTGGCAAGGAAAGCTCTTCGATTTAACACTCAGATGGATTATATTTTCAGTTTATTTCTACGCAAAAAAGGTAAGCTGTTAAACAACATATTGTTTCCCCCTGTATATATTATTTTTAGATTTCTTAATGCCAGATAAAATTATGCCAGAATGCCAGAAAAAACATCTATTTTATAGTAACAGCCATGGTGTGATAAATTGGGTAGAATATTTCCATGCATTGTATTTTATAATTATGATTTTTTTTTATTTAGACATTTATTAACTGAGAGAAATTGAACTGAACTGAAATTGAACGTATACGGCCAAAATCGGAGTTACAATCATCGTAATCAATGTGTTATACTTTATTATTTTTGTAACATCAAGACTTTTAATAATTGGGCATACATGCAGATCAGAGGCGTAACAGAATCAGAATCAGTTTATTCTCTCAAACCATACAACATGGTACATGAGGAACATAAAGTATATACAATGTCTATAAAGTCGTCAGAGGTACATTTAGTATAAATATACACACATATAAATATATATATATATATATATAAATACATAAATAAATGTTTTACAACTGCATGTAGAGAGGATGTACATATAGTACATGTAATAGTCTAGTACATGTAATAGTCAAGTATATGCAAAAAGAAAACACCAGGAGGACAGCTAAGTGAACGAAAAAGTTATTGGATTATGTACATCTGAAAAAAGGTTACAAAAATCAATAATTTCAAAATTTTCCACAATTTCAAAAATATTTGCACTGGCTACAACATAATCAACAGTGCTGCTATTCTTACATGTGACACTACCTGTATTTTTTTCTACCAACCCGACTATTCACAATATACAAGTCATTATTTTTACAAAAGTCAACAAATTTATGTCCATAATTATTTACAGTACAATCTTGTACAACTTTTTCTAAAGGAATCTGGCGGTCATTAAATATCGAACATCGAAGAGCAATCTCTGAATAAATCGGGCTATGGGTTACCTGTGTCAAAAATTCGTCAGAAGTACAATAGTCGTGTAATATACCAACTCTGGCATTGAAATCTCCAAATAAACATACATATTTGAAATTATTTGCCATGTTTAAAATTTCTTGCTCTATTTCTAAAAAACAGTCGGGAGAGGAATATTTACTCCCTTCTGGTGGAATGTACACAACTCCGCATAAGACATCTTCACAAGTATTAAGTAGAAATTTGCTAAGTTTGAACCAAAAGGAATTTACAATCTGTTTTCAAAATGTTTACATGTTTTATAATATCGTCTCGTACTGCTATAACTAACCCACCAGATCTTCTATTTGATAATTTGTGTCTATTTTTCATGAAAACTGTGTAGCCGGTTATTTGTATATTGTCCGAATCATCGGTTTTAGTTTCTGAGAGTCCAATTATGTCATACTTAGAGATGAAATCGTTAAACTCTGGATAATTAAGTCGTTGTTTAAGTCCACATACATTTAAGGATAGAATTTTCAGGAATTTGTCCCTGTCAGTTTGTTCTCCCGCGATTTCCTATGTCTGCTCAGGTGTAGATCCCTGTCGCTGTCGTTTTAGTGCCTGGCGGTCGGTATTTTGCGGCGTGCTCTGTTGATCCATCGGTTGATAACTCGAGGTCGAATTCCAGGTTTTTAACGATTGTACAGGTGCGCTAGGCGCGGATCCAGCTGATGGTATGTATTCTTTGCCTTCGATGTACAGAGTGTCCTTCACAAGTTTGGCGCGCTTATGATCTTTCAATGCTTGCCGTAGGACCGGATAGAGTTTTCTTCTTTTTTCCTCGATCTCGGGAGGGAATTGATCATTTACCCAAACATTACTGTGTTTTAATTTTTGCGGTGCTCAACTTCGGATAAACTCTCTGTCTTTGTAAAACGTAAATTTTGCGACAATATTTCTTGGGTGTTCGCTGAACTCGTTCCATTTTTCCATTCTATGTACACGTTCAAACGAGATTTCGTAATTTAGTCTATATTTTCTTTGAATAAAATCTTGAAGAACAGCTTCATTATCCTCGAATCTCCGTTCTGGTATTCCTGAGAAAATAAGATTGTCTCGCATTGAGCGCATTTTGAGGTCTGTAACTGAGTTTTGTAGAGCCTCGTTAGCATCTTTCACAGCTTTTAACTCATTTTCTGTGTGTTTTTGGGTACGAAGACATTGCTCTGTAGCTTTCACATTGCTCACAATTTGATTCTAGTTCGCCCCAGTTGCATCTTTCACTGAATCGAAGACATTTCCCAGTGCTTTCATATCTGTGTCAAAGTTTTGGACATCATTCATCACACTTGTTACTCTTTCATCAAGTTTAGATACTTGCGATTTTAGCATATTCACAGACCCTTGTAATTAATTATTATATATAACCAATATTATCACACGATGAATAAGGTAAAAAAAAATGAATATTGCATTAAAAAAGATGCATACCAATCTGCTGCTTATTATTTATTCATTTGCTTTTTGGGTATGCATACATCGTAGCTTACTAAAGATCTTTCTCCAGTAACTCTAATTCATTTAAGGAAGGCCCACACTTTTACGGATCCGGTTCTAATCTTACACATCAATATAAAATTCTGATTTTCACTTTTTTATTGATATGAATCTTTTTGGGTGATTGAAAATGATTTAGCAAGTATATATTTGTTTATTATAGTGTTATTGTGCATATGAAGCATTTAATATACATTATTTATGGAAATTAACACTTTGCACTCTGTCCATAAGATCTATATGTCATTTAGTACATACACAGACACAAAATTCTTAATTGCTGTTATGGACCTAAATCTTTTTAATTTTCTTTTAAGCAAACTAACCTGAGATCTATTTTTATTGATTTAGAGCCTATTTTCATCTATTTAATTTTTACTTTTTAAAAATTTTGCATTGAATAATTGAAAAAAAAAATGATATTCCAAAAATGGGGGTACACGTTTTTAAAAGACTGTTTTGTTAAAATTCTCTGGTCAACCATAATAAAGTAGATGTTTTCTGTTAACATTAGATATAATTCTGAATAGTTTTAAAGAAAAAATGGCATCTAAACATTTTGCATTTTGAGAATTATAAAAAATAAAGATATTTTGAGATTTTTTCTGAAAGACATGGACAGATTCAACACCAATTTGTTAATGTTTTGCAGTAAAGATTTCAAATATCCTCTTGGCAAATGGATATTTTTGATCTTCAGAAGTTTTAACATAAATTTGATGTGATTTGGTGCATAACTAAGAGAAATATGATATCACACTTTTTTATGGTCAATTTTGGCTGTTGAGTTTTTAGAGGTATGTGCGCTGAGACATGTTGTATTAAAATTACTAGTAACCTGCAAAGATATGTCTTTTATGGGTGTTTTAGTAAGTTTAAGACTCGTTCAAGGTATATAAATTGAAAAATTATCAGTTTGACAGAAAATTCTGAGAGTACGGACCAACCTTAAGTAAATCATATTAATAATATCTAATTTTTACAAAATAAATCATTAAATTTGAAAATTAGTTAAAAAATTATTTTTAAAAAAAAAGAGAGAAAGTGATCGATGATAATTTCATTTCCGAAAATAGTTACTGTTTAAATTTTGATAATCACTCTCTTCTTGACCAACATATTATTATTTCATTTCCTTATTTTGTAATTAATAAATTAATTTATTTATTTATGAATTACGTTATTTCTTTAGTCTTTTCCGTCTACGCTTTACTTTTTCTTTGAATGATGAAAAACAATGGGATAAAACCTTCTTTTCTCTTTTTCGGTTGAAGAAATCTTATTTTAGTTAACAAAACGAAAAAGAAACTCGGAATAGCTCAGTAGTTTCTTTCTATGGTAAAGATAAAAAGCGAGGGTTTCCGAATATACACGATTAACGCAAAACACGATACACGATAGAACCTAATAAACGATCTACACGATAAACGGAAAACACGATAAACGGAAAACACGATAGAAAACACAAAACACGATAAACGGAAAACACGATACGATAGGATACACGCACGATAGGACACGATAGATTTGTCAAGAATAACGATGCGGGTACTGTACATGTATGGTTGTTTCAACCGGGTACAATGTAATTAATTCAATCTATAAGTAGTAGTTTTATTTTCTACAGTCCACGTGATTTTATTAGTTAAAAGAATAAACATATTTACTATATAAGTTGATTGATTTTATTATTATACAACACGCGTTCGGTAAAAAGTACACAGGTTTTATGGCAATTAAAATTGTGCTATTAGAATATCGATTTCAAACAGATGTATGTGCAGAAAAACATGTTTTTATTATTTATTTATCTATTGTTTATTTATAATTTGGCACCTGAAATTAGTATTATAGAATAATAGAATAATTTCAATGCAAGGAAAAGATCGAAAGCATTCCGAATAAATCGTTCATCTTGCGTTCACCGTTCGTTCACTGTTCACTTCGCCCTCGCGTTCGCGCTCCCTTCGCGTTCTGCGTTCACTCACTTTTCACCGTTCACACATCATTCACCAAGACGCGTTCACCGTTCTCTGTGCGTTCGTTCACCGTTTGTTCACCGTTCGTGCAGCGTTCGTTCACCGTTCAGTTTGGAAAGTAGAACGTTTCAGGGACTGTAATCTCCAAATAATTGGAAGGTGTGGTTTCGCATTCAAAATTAGATTTGTATATTTGCCATTTCCTTTGTAGAAGATGGAGCGTCAATTTCCATGTCTATATAAATGTTTGTACTTCATACTTTGGGGTTGAATTTTACTAGTTGAAGTTTATTTTTCTCACCCATAAACGGGAATATGTTTATTTTTTTCTTCTTGTTTCCTTGGTAAAGCAAGAAAGTGTTTAAACTTCTCCAAGAATTATATAAGAAATTTTGCAATAGCCCCCGATTTAGCTGACTAAATTATTATCTAATATTTTACTTTCGATGTACAGTACTGACTCAAAAACTGATTTAAGAGAAACACACAATATTCATAATTACATCCAAAAAGTATACATCATAAATATTATTTATAATTAAGAAATCTACAGATTTCTTAGACAAGCGTAGGGAATATTTTACCCTATAAACACTTGCTTGTTTAATTCATTTTTAATATATAATACACATTTCTTAAGACTAGCTTAGGAATTATTATGCCCTATAAACACTTGCTTGTCTTATTTAATTAAAGCACTAATACTCGGCTGTAGATATTAAAGTAATTAAACACAGCTGTGGATATCAATAGTGTTACAAATACCGGATAGCAGTTTTTCTTTAAATGGTATTAATTTGACTTACACATGATGTAATTACATTATTTATTTTAATGCAATAAGTATTTTGATACGTTACCTATCATCTGGCTAATTTCTTTCCATAATCCTTTCAACGCTAGAACACCTTATCTTATCCTCCTTCAATGAGTAAAAAGTCTGTAAAACAGTTTGTCGTGTGTTGTCACCTTTGTGACGTTTAATAATTTGTTTGAAATTCTCAAAAATATTATTAACAATGACATATAATTTTTAGCAGACACAAGATATTAAGATGAGAAATAAACCAATTTTGTAAAGGGAGATAATCCAAATTTACAGTAATTACCACTTAGATTTAACAGAAAAATCATGAAAATGGGTCTGAAAACGCTAAAACATAAATTTAAAGAACAAACAAAAATGGCGGAGGCGGGGTGGAAGGAGGTAAATAACAAACTTTGAAAAAACGTTCGTCCTCCAATGATGTAGATGGGAGAAAAGGCAGAGTAACGCACCGCGTGGTCAGAATTTCATTTGTTAGATTTTGATTGGTCAGACTTTGATTGGTAAATCTCTGCCTCTCCTACCTCGGTAAGACATGAAACAAAATAACAACCACTTGACCAACTATTGTCTACCCTAAAAGCCTTTTACAAAAGAGTGAAAAATTATCCCTATGATTAAAAAAATCAGCACACCTTTGCCCTTCGCAAAAAAAGAAAATCAAGACTTTGAATAATGTTCCAAGATAAACAAAATATGTTGAAAAAATCAAACTTTCAATTTCACTTTTTTTAGGGTACCTTCAAATATCTTTCATTAATTTTATCATTTATCAATGTCAAAATGTTGTTCAAAAACTTAAATTGTCACTACCCCTCAATATTTTTAGTTCATGATAGTCTTCGGCTATTGCCTCAGTTACTTTCCTGGTCAATTGCAACGTTTACCGCTTATATATAATCATTCTCTAAAAGCGCATTATTTTAAAAATCAAAGAATTTTTAACAGCAAACACGACACATGCTATTTAACCTTTTGTCTGTTTTTTGTGTAATGTTCATAAACTACTACAATTATCATAGTGATTTATAGAAATTATTTTTCCATATATGCATCGCTTTCTTAAAGAATTTATGTAGAATAACTGACAGAAACTCACTTGGATTTCACTTTCCTGCAATATCAAGTGTTATTTGAAATGTTCATCTTGACATATCTAGTGCAATTCAATTCATTTTTTGACTAATCATTAAATGCTAAAAACCCAAATGCAATCTGAAATTTTAACATTGATGTGTAATATTAAAAAAAAATCATTGATAAAATTATTGATTGATTGATTGCATATTGTTTAACGTCCCTCTCGAGAATTTTTCACTTATAATCGTGCATACGCCTGCCACTGACACGGGGCCTCGGTTTTTAAGGACTCATCCGAAGGACCTGCAACTTTCACTTCAAAATGCCCTATGGCGAAGGAACAGTTGCTTTCCATTTTTTATCGACTGGGTCAGTCGCGGCTGAGATACGAACTCACGACCTCCCGATCACGGAGCGAGCGCTCTACCGACTGAGCTACCGTAAACGGTTTGATAAAATGAAGAGAAGAATATTATGCATTAGTTTTTTTTATTTAGTTTAACCGTTGCAAGAAATTTTCTATTGTAGGTCAAAGGAATCGTTTAGTAGAGCAACCAAGTAACATTATAAAAACATTGTTTTAAGAGAAACTTATTTTGATATGAAATTGTTACTGCGTCATAATTCAAAATACCTTCATTATTCTCGCTTTGTTTATTTTGAAATTCTATGGAAGTCAAATGAGTGAAAACCCTTCTTTTTACTTGTGTAAAAGATCTTTCAGAGATAACACTTTTGTCGACAATGAGTTTAAAGTTTAACAACACGTCAAACAGAGCGCATCATTGCACAGTATTTACTTGTGCAGCTTTTGGAATCGTTGTAGTTCCGAGTCTAACAGAACGGAGACTTTTACAACAGAGAATTGTAGGATTCAACTCTATGATTAAATACAAGTAGTAAGTACCTCTTACATGATTCTTAGCTCAAAATGCACTTGATTAAAAATTATTCTCTTTTTTATGGAATTTTTCATAAAGTGACATTTTGCATTTTGCAACTTAACAATAATGGTTCCTCTCCTGTGTTTTCATACATATAGGGTAAGGGCGTTTTCATGTCGTTTATGTATTAGTAATGGTGCTCGGAAAATTGGCTTTTTAGATCGAATAATTATATTTGTTGAATAATACAGAACTAAAGTCCAAAAGATTAAATATAATGCTGACATATTTATTTTAAGTTTGTGTACCATCATGACAAATGTGGCACACTCGTTGAAAATAATAAAAAAAAAACCCAGATTTTTTCGATCGATTCGCGTATAATTATTGAACCTGGCCCTGATTCTATCAAAACTTTGTAAGATTTGCTTATTGAAAAGAATTTAAATTAAATCAACAAAGAACGTAACATCTGTAATATAAAAAAATATGTTTTATATAAAATAATTCCATGTCAATAGTCTTCGAGTGTGTTAAAATTCTGTTAAAAATTTAAAGACGAAAGAAATGTGCATAATTGATAGATGGATGGAGAGGAACAAACATTCTGTAAAAGGTTGACATGAAAACTTAGTGAATTTATATTTTAAATTCTAGGGCTAATCGTGATCTGAATAGATATCATTGATACTATGTAGTCTATGTTTACTTAATTTTTAAGCAACATCAAACAACAAAAATGAAAGACATTTTGAAAATTTAAGCTTGATACCTTGGAATTCATCAAATAATCCTAAAAAAAAGACATATGATCACCCGTTGCTGTGGCCATTTATTTTCATTTGAAAACACTTGCTAAAAATCGACATTAACTTTTACATCTCTCGTCTCTCTTATCGTTTTGGCCTTTAAAAACAAGTAGTCTGATTGTATTTTTTTTATTAGCTCATTTAAATATTTCATAGATCTTTGTTAGTTTAAATTTTTCCACGGAGAATTAAGAAATGAATGCAATATTTTTTTTTCCTTTGATCGATGTATCAAAGAAAAAACATTGCACGGAAAACGTCAACAATGCGCGTAGTATTTAATTGATGCATCAAGCCGTGCGTAGTAATACATTACAACAGAAAATTCAAAATGGCTGAATGTTTACGCATCAGAGTCACTGTGTAGGATTGAATGGGTTAGACGCAAAATGAAAAGTGCAGTTGTTGAAAGCTGAATTGGATAGAAGGAAGAGGTCAGCCGATGACTCGAGGTATGCTGCATTGTGTTCGAAAAGACGTTGAACACTGGATTTGTCGAGGAGGGAACGGTGGCTGGTGGTAACGTGGTACACGGTGGGTACGTAATCTCAGACGAAGGCGGTGGACACGACGAGATGGAGGAGGACGGGCGTGCAACTTTGGCTAGGGCAAAACTCAAATGGTGTTTCTGTGCCGTTGAACAATCCCTGCTGTAGGATGTAACAGATGCCTCGTTACGATGACTGCTCATAAACATTATGTGGCGGGTTTCAAATCCGTCATCATTTAAGGATTGGATGGCGGTGCTGCGCAAACAGTGTGCCGTGTATTTCTTTGAACATCCTGCATTTCTGGAGATATCCGGCATAAATTTGGAATATTGGTATTGTTTGCAGGGCTTGGCCATGTACCAGACTGTTGTAGAATCAGGAGAGGAGAGAGAGCTTCCTTAGTGCAGTGATTTAAAAGTGATTGAGCCTGGGGGTCTGTACGCTGAATTAATGTTCTGAGTGATGCAACTGGACAGTGCAGATCGCCAGTTGCATACATACGTTTATCCTGGGGGGGGGGGGGTCCTCCTGGTTATCAAGCCCTCCCTGCCAATTCTTTTCTTTGGTCTCGTGCGAAAGGGATACATATTCCATTCCATTGTCATCTTTGAGGAAAAGGAATGAATTCGGACAGCTGATGGTGGAATTCCTATCCCCTGGACACGAAATGAAGGGACAAATTGAACCAAACACGATAGCGTAGAATAACAGGGTCAAAGCGGGAAGAAAGGTATCTAGAAATTTTGGAAAGGTCATCAGGTGGCACAACAGCTTTGTGTTGGGTAGGTCTAGATAAACCCAGGGTCATGTTCTGTTTTAATTTTCTTGTAAGGGCCCCATTTGCTTGTTAAAAAGCTTTGTCTCGAACATTGTCAAAATCTCGGCCAATGTCACTAAGGTGTCGGTTGATTGCAGATCTTATTCCTTTTAATGTGTTTTTGTGATATTCCTGGGGCTGCGATACTTTGTTTTCTGTTTCCGAATCCAGTTTTGGTTGGACTTCCGAATAAAACCATCTTAAATGATTATTTAGTTCCTCTCTTGAAATTGAATGCAAATCCAGAGGAAAACCAAATTTCTCTAAGCTCCAATCTACAATTTAATTAGGCCATTTTTAATAAATTGTGTTTGTCTGTTATTTTTTACTCTATTTTGTTCAAATATTTGCTTATTGTTTATTTGGTTCAAAGTTATTTTTTTATTCATTGTTTTGACTTCATATAATATAAGTTTGCTTTTTATCTTTAATTTCTTTTATAAAAAAAAATAAAAATATAATGGAAATTTATTTTTAATTATTATTGGAAAGTTTGTAATGAATTTTATTTTATTTTTTTTCAATTTGTGTATTAATTAATTGTATCCCTACCTTGCAAAATTTTCACACCCCATTTCGTTTTTGCTTTGGTTGCCGAAGAGTGCTTTTTAGATTCAATTTCATCAAGTTTCTCAACTGTTAGGGATTTAAATCTTTGTTTTGGTTTTTCAGTGGAAATGAGAGGTACCGGTAGTTTTTTATCTTCATCAAAGGCCTTTGTCAATTCAGCCATGGCTTGATTATTGCATGTAGAAGCCGTGCTTTCGTGAATTGTGTATTCAGCTGGGAGGTCCATTTCAGTATTTAGAAGAAAATCCAAAACTTCATCATCTAATTCACCCTCAGTGTGCCCCAACGCTAACATTTCATCAACATTTCCAAGATCAAAAGTCGCCGCTTGCTGACTCATTTTTAACGAACCAGACGATACCGTGAGAAAAGATGTATTTGTATGTCATCAATATGTGTGTTCTTGTTTTCTTTTTTTTTACTTTTTATTTTATTTATGTGTCTTTTCAGTCTTGCTAGCAATAAAATTGAATAAAAACACGAACGAAAACAATGTGTACAGTTTTATTTGGAAATTCCCTTTCTATAATTAGACCTTAAAATAGAAAGGTGAAAGGTTGCATTCCAGAGAAATGTAGTTCCGGCTCCTTAGTGCAAGCGCACGACAGATTGTATTGATGCGGTTATCAAAGGAATTTTTAATCCAATCAGAACCGAGTATTTTGTAGAAATTAAATGATAATAGAATACTGGAAAAAAGAAACTCATCCCCTTTCTGATGTCAATACAACACTTTAATTGTTTGGAGTTTCATATAAAATTTACGACACAATTTTAAAGAACTAAAAGAATGGTATAAATATTGCAAATCGTACAGTTCGATCGTGTCATATTACATGAGTGAATGGACGGGATATTTGGATGACAAATGCTCACATTAAAATGTGTTTCCTCAGTCGTACTTAGGTAGACAAACATATTCTTCAAGGTTATGGACAAACCATTGCTTTCAAATTCACAAACAATTACTTAACAAAAAAACAACTTTGTGCAGTTTATTAAACTAGATAAAAAAGATAATGCTAAGTAAAGGTTGAACAATTCATTGATGTATCTTTAGCCTTTTTAATTTCATGACGCTAGTCCACGAACTTTCCGAAAAATTCTTGTATTTAAAGACTGCATGAAAAAGATGAGGTTTTCAGTCAGAGAAAACTTCCTGTTTACAAGTTTAATTTCATTTTCAAAATTACAGAGACTAAAATGGAAGAGGAAAAACCATTAAAAGTAGGTGACATCATTCGGAAGTTTTCGAGGTAGGTTTTACTTTAGGTACAATATACATGTATATTTCGAAATCTAAGTTAGTTTCGGTACAATATACATGTTTATTCTAGTAATCTGTTATGTATTCTAATGCAATACATTTTGTTTTTGTTTAGATAACAAATGGGCGTATAAGAAAACATTTGATTAGAAAACAGTTCTTGCAATGTTACTTTGTACAATTCCATCGTTTCCTATCGTGCTCTATTCTAAAGTATCATACGTTCATCTTATCGCATTGTGTATCCGGTAAAGAAAAATGATGTGGGTACTGTGTATTATAGAACGAAGATAGGTTGTACCGTCAGCAAGAACACAACCGAAAATTGCTTGAAAATATCTTTCATTCGATATGCGTCAAATATAATTTGGTTATTTATTGAATTGGATTATTAAGAATCAGCACGGAAGAATGCATATCTATTGTATTTTTCTTTGGAATTGGAGTAAATATTTTATATTTTATATTCAAGTATGAAATTACCACAATGTACATGTATTATGTTAAAGTACATCATTTGAGGTCTGCTTGTACAAAAAAAACGAAACTTTTTGCATTATTTCAACAAACTGCAGAGTTGTTTGAATAACGTTTAAGTAATTCATTAAATCATTGCTTTCTATTCTCTTCCAAACATATGAAACGGAGCAGTCAGTCCGATGTGACCACAGAGACCAAACCTCAATCTTCACAACACAGGTTTGTAGGCTTATGAATTCACGCATTAGTAAACAGAATCATCTACTATTCACTTTACTCACAAGTGCAGTTTACAGGAGTCCTCGTGTAATTTGAATTTATGTCTAAATTTAATTAGACATTGTTTAAAGTTAGGTCTAAAATTTGAATAAAAACATTAATCTCGATTCCTTTGACCTACAATAGAAAATTTCTTGCAACGGTTAAACTAAATAAAA
>PRKT01002636.1:0-16304 GCA_003671525.1 Saccostrea glomerata | reverse complement strand
TAAAACATACCTTTGTGTGTCCAGCCTTCGTAAACGGAACCTTCCTGGCTACAGACTTCTTTTCCAACCTTCTCATCAAATTTCTTTTCCATATTCAGCACCAGAATGAAGAATGCCCGTGGACTCAGAAATATTTGGTGGGATGCATAATATGAACACTGTCCCGCAAAGTCCACCATGGTAATTTTTTTCTCTGGATCATCCAAAACATTCTTGGACACTCGTAAAATTCCTGATATTTCTGATTTCTCTTGTCTGCTGTTTTCAGCCATTTCCTTCTCTTTTTCCACAAAAGCAGCAGCTTCATTCCCCTTACGTGATTCAGAATCTGAATCCAAGCTCTTATGTGTAATTTCTTCATCACTGACCGATTCTTGTTCGTTTGCTATACTGGCTGCATCCATCTGATCCCCTGTCTCTTTGATGTCTAACCTTAACATGTCACCAGATAATTTTGCATGCTGATTTGAAAAAGTCTTTTGTTCGCTTGATTCATCAATTTTAACTTTAAAGCGTTGTTTTTCGTTTGACGTGTTTACTGCAAAAGAAAAAAAAAAAGCATCATAAAAATTTTTCAATTTATTCAAGTAAAATCATTTTTTTTAACTCTCTGATAAAAAAATGCATTTTATGTTGTTTTTTTCGCTTAAGCCAGGATACAGAGTAGCTTATATTATATGGAAAGGGGGTATCTTGTATTTTTCATTTACTAGATATTGTATAATCGTGTACCATTGAAATGCTAAAAAGCAGTGAACACTACACCCTGGTATTGTTGAGTTACAACAAATACCAGAGGCACATGAGCTGCATCACTATGTAAGTACTTTGGTTGAAGAAAAGCAGAAATCTGTTCAGTATGAAAAGTTTAAATATATGGTCCCAGGAGAGGCACGGGCAGGGGCAGGGGTTAGTTTTGAACAACCTGGAATCTACACTACCTTGAGCAGTTATTTGACCGAGAATGGCTTGATTTACACATATTAGGATGCTTTCAAATTAATAAGACTAATTATTACTATTCTGTTGTTGACAAGAATCTTATTAGATACCTTTTTATACAAACCTGATTAACTCTACTAATTCTAGAGAATAATTAAAATCAAATGCCCGGAAATCATTAACACGCCATACCTCGGACTGTGGTGTCTGTCACATCAAAAACGTCAGACTGTACGTCAATGCCCCTGGTCGATGTTGAATTCTTCAGAATTTCTTTCAGGTCGATGCCTTTCAGTCTTTCTAGTAGAGTTGACTTCCCACTACCTGCACACCCAATGATCATCCCAGAGGCGTGGTACATGGTCGTCTCCCCTTTCTTCAGATTGCCCAAGAAATTCCTCACAGACTCATCTCCTCTCATTATAACCTGTACTGGTATGCCAACTATAATCAAGAAAACATTTCTTACAAGACTGTAGCTCTGACACTGAACTTTATATTGTGAAAGTAGAAGTCAACAAGCTTTCAGCTAAGCTGAACTCAAAATCATTTACACCAATATGGTGAAAAGACCTTAAATGTTATGTAAAAGCAACTAATAGAAACATACGCTTGGTATACACTAATTCATGTATTGATTGGTCCATCATCGTTACATGTGTGAACATGTCTTCTCCAAGTCTTTCTATCAGCTGTTCTGTTTGATTTGGCAATAACCAACAGCAAACTTCTTCCTCAGTCTCTTTTCTCAGATAATTTGATGATCTGCAGTATTTTGCAATGCTTTTTTTTTCTGCCCAATCCAGAAACATATTCACGAATTTCTGATCCCTTGCAAATCTAAGAAAGCTGGTGTCTCTAAAGAATTCACGGGAAAATTCGACAATCACACTATCGTGTTTGAGTATTGGTTTGTACTTCTTTAAGCTGCTAAGATTAGGCGGCTTCTTAATCTTCTTAAATTTGAAAACTTCGGCAACAGCATTATACTTATGTATCCAGTCGTCGGCTTCCAGATTTATTTTGTATGAAGGGCAGAGCAGAAGGCACATCAAAAATGCATCTCCATCTACAAATAAACAAAAGGTTCATGTACCACAACACTCACCATAGTTTTTATTTTGGATTAGAGAAAAAGCAGCAGAAATTATAGTGAAGAGCTGAAAAGTTTAAATATACACGTGGTCCAAACCTATCTCTCCAAGGAAAAGGGGTTAAGTTGCCTCTATACCAACTTAGAATGTTTCCATATTTCTTTGACTAATCAGGGTTTAAGTAGACTTTTATATTTTCACGATCTTTTTATAATCTTTTACTGTTGTTCTGCCCTACCCCCAGGGTGCAGCTGGATATTTAACAAATTTGAATCTACATTAATTAAAGATGCTTTATTATCAATATTACAAATTATGGCCTTGCTTTTTATAAATTCAGTACTTTATTGTGGCCAGGCCCTATAATGATTCAGAGGTGAAGTACACGTCCAGAACGTACTGGCCTTTCAATTATTATTTCAACTTGCTCAAATGATACAAATCACTTGATATCGGTTTATACGAGGGTTGTCCCGTAAAATCGTGGACAAAGCGTTTTTTTTTCGAAAAATAATGGACCTAATAAGCTCAAATTTTCAGTGAATGTTTATGTATCATATTTAAGTTAATTAAAATGTTTTGGATAAAATATACACAAAAATATAGATTTTATAATGTTTTAATGTGCAAAGGGTAAGGTCCTACGGCGCTCGGCCAAAAAACGAAGATTTTATAAGAGAATACAGGAGTATTGATTTGAAAGAAAAGATTTAAATAGATAAGATTAGGGTTAAAATTTTCAATGCATTTGGTAATTTTTGACAGTTTCCTGTGCATTTGAAATGGGAAAGTGGTAAACACAACACACGAAAAATGGTGACGTTTGGTGACGTTAAGGCGCACCGAAGATCAATTCGCTATGATTTAGACGGTGTAATAACGTCGTATAAAACTTTAAATGAATACAGAAGAACAAAATCCCCCAAAATTGTCAAATCTTTAGTATATAAATGAAATGGGAGTTTTCTGAGTAAAGTCTTTCTTGATCGAGTCCCGAGTTAGCACAAGACATACAAAAAAACTACAATTGTAAAGGCTATAAAGACGCTGTCAATGTTGACCGCGTCAATATAAGATTGTCTATTAGTTGAATGATGTTGGAATATTGTCCGTATCTTACTAATAAATCATCAGAAGATCGTACATTTGTGCCAGATTGGTTCCTCAATTGTTTATGAAGACTTAAATATGTGCTTCAATGAAATTTCGAAATTGAGTTGGACTTATCCAACTTTATTCTTAGTGCAAAGATGAAACTTGAGGTACTTAACGCTATTTTAGGCACTTTGACGTTATCATCCGTGCGCCGTAAGGCGATACAATTCATAATATTAAATCTCTTAATTCGTTTATTTATTTATATATCTATTTGAAATTTGCTACATTTATTCAGAAAATATGTACTAAGAAGTAGTGAAAATTTCAGAACGCAGCGATGATTATTATTCATGCGAGACAACTTGTCCACGATTTTACGGGACATCCCTCGTAGGTATGTCAATTTCTCAAAATATATAGTCATAATGGCTCAAGTACATTATAAGACGAAAATAGTTCCATTTTTTTTCTCGTAAGAATATATATTTTTGCATATTCATTTATATTCATAAATGTACAAAACAAGATAAATTAGCATATTTTGCATATGAATTAAATATATATATTAATGAATATTTAGGGTCATTGTTGGTGAATTAGTTACCAATGCAACCAATTCATTGCATTATATATCAAATGAATAATAAATGTACAAAATTAATTTAAAAGATCATCTGTTCATGAAAATTATACTATGTCTGCTTAACAGGTCGACAGGTAGACAGGTCGACGAGTCGACAGGTCGACAGGTTGACAGGTTGACAGGTCTACGGGTCGACAGGTCGACGAGTCGACAGGTTGACAGGTCGACAGGTAGACAGGTTGACAGGTCTACGGGTCGACAGGTTGACAGGTCGACGGGTTGACAGGTCGACAGGTCGACAGGTTGACAGGTTGACAGGTAGACGGGTCGACGGGTTGACAGGTAGACAGGTCGACATGTTGACAGGTAGACATGTTTATTTAAATATGTAATTCTGTTGACCTGTCAACATGTCGTCATAGGTTTGGATTGTCAAATAGAGATGTATACATCTAACTGTAATCAGACATTGCGCATATGAAAAGAGAATAAAAATTACACTTCTAGGCATACAATGTACATGAATCTTATGATATGAGTGAACCCCTCTCCTAAGATGGTACTTGTTGTTATATAACTAAATAAATATACAATAAATTATAAAAAAAAAAAACTGTCTACCTGTCGACCTGTCGACCTGTCGGCCTGTCGACCTGTCAAATTGTAAAACAAATAAATATACATTGAATTATAAAAAAGCCGTCTACCTGTCGACCTGTCAACCTGTCGACCTGTTAGAATGTCAGCATATCAGCCTGTCGACCTGTCAAATTGTAAAAAAAAATGTTTGTGTTGTTATTTTAGATGTATTCTTGGTTTTTATTATATAGAATTAAAGTGCTTGTAAAAATTTATTAAAAAGTAATTTGCATTTATTGTTTTGCACATGTTTATATTTATCTAAGAATATAACTGATATAATTATACATGAATATTTATATATTATAATAACAAAACCGATTTACTGCAGATTATGTGGATGGGACTATTTTCGTCTTATTTTGTACTTGACCCGATCAATATAATTATTTCATACATGTAGATAATACATTAGAAAGTCAAATATCATTCATTGTTTTGGTAACACATTGTGAAAAACAATCAACAACTTGCGGATATGTTTATTGTTCATTTGGTATCGTTATGTACACAAAAGCGTTGGCCAAAAGAAGAAGATTGTCTTCACTATACCTGGAATAACTGATCAAAATAAATTGAAAACTACTGTATTCAAGATTTATAACTCTCCTTGACTGTTGTTATGAAGAATAAAATACAGGACGATCAAGAGCATTGAATCACTCTTCTGATAAATTCTACAACATATCACTTCACTTCAATGTAATGCTGCATATTAAAATAACACTTTAAAATTAAAAAGTAGGCTTTCATAACCTACATTTTGGTTAAAACACTTTGAGAACCCAAAATGCTTCAACTGACAAAGTTGAATGAGCCCATTACTAGATATATCCATGAAATTCCCAAAAGTAGATCACCGTGACCTACGTTTTAGACAAGACACTCCAAGACCTTTAAATGCATCAACTAATAAAATTTGTTGATTTTCAGTTTCTGATTATTTGAAATATTTAGATATTGCCTTGAAATCCCAAAAGTAGTGCACTATGACCTACTTTCTAGTTAACATATTCTGACGATTCAAAATACATCAACTAACAAGGTTTGATTATTCAAAGCCAATTACTAATTCAAACCGTAAAATATCAAATAAGGTCATGGTAACCTACTGTGTGTACTTAAAAAGCGGGCTTTATATTTTATCGTCTTTGGCGTGGATATTGTTGTGCTATTTCACGAATACCACTAAGAAATCATATATCATAAATACATATATTAATTCCATATACAGCGCGGAAGTGTAGCGCAATTTCATGAATACGCCAACAACTCAATACTCAGTGATTGTGCTAAATCTAAATATGCCAATTTAATGATATGAGATACGTACAGTACTTTTCAGTTGACACACTCTGAGAACCCAAAATGCATCAACTTACAAAGCAAAACAATTTCAAATGTAGGTAATGGTGTCCTATTTTTCAGTTCCCGGAGATCATGATTTTAACAACTACACTACTTAATGATGATTTCAAATCTGTTTCAATTTTTCTGACCCAATGGTTTTTGAGAAGATTTTCAAAGATTTTTCCTATATATTTTAATGTAAACCTTGGATTCCCTGTGATGGTTTCAGCCTACCCTGGGGGTTACGTTTTGAACAATTTAGAATCTACACTACCCAAAGATGTTTTTATATAAGTTTGAGCTTTTGTGGTGCAGTTTTTCTGAAGAAGAAGATTAAAGATTTTACTTTTATATTTCATTGCAAAACTCTGATTCCCTATTATGGCCCGACCCTACGTCCAGAGAGTCAAGATTTGAACAATTTCGAATCTACACTACCCCAGGATGCTATTATATAAGGTTCAGTTTTTCTGGCCCTGTGATTTTTGAGAAGATTTTTAATGACCTCGTCTCATTTTTACTTTTCTTGATTATATGTTCTTGTAAGGAGGACTAAACTCCCCTTTGCCCAAATATGATTTGTACCCGGTACCAAATTGGTAAAAATGAGGTCAGTGATTCTTTGAGAAGAAATGAAAATGTGAAAAGTTTACAGACGAACGGAAACTCAGACGTACAACAGACAACACGTGATGAGAAAAGCTCACTTGAGCAAAAATGATTACTCACACTGCACAAAAGGTTATAGCATTCTAAGCTCTTAGAGGCTTTGGTACATGAAAGCTAATTATGTCATGTTTTTTGTGTGTGCATTATTGTGCTTCTTCTCTAAATATATGTATGTTTCTACTATTAAATGCAGTAATAAATTCTTTTTATATAGCATGAAGAATAGCGACAAAGTATAAAAACTGAATTAGGCAAGAAGAGGCCTAAGGACCTTGAATCACAGATAATCTGCCTTTTCTACTTGAAACCTTTAAGTATACAGTATGTTTAGATAAAGCCTTGAAATTCCAAAGGTAGGTCATCATGACCTACATTTTGTGATGAATCACTCTAAGAACCCAAGATAATTTAAATTAATACCCAAGATTAGGTCATGGTGACCTACTTATCATTTGTCATTCTCTGAGAACCCAAGATGCAACAACTAAGTTTGATGGTTCTAAGCCAATTGATACCTAATATACTTTCAAAACTATAACTAAAATTTCAAAAGTACTAGTAGGTCACAGTGACCTACTTTTCAGAAGACATACTTTAAGGACGCAAGATGCATGAATTGACAAAGATTGATGATTCTAAGCCAACTACATGTAGTACATGAAATATTCACTTAAAGACAAAAATGTTCGAAAGTACGTCACTCTGACATTTTTATCCATTGTTGTACTTCAGGGATGCAAAATGCATGGACTGACAAATTGTGTAATGATTTTTAGCCAAACAGGGCCCGAAAAATATCAAATACAGCCATAAAATTTTAAAGGTAAGTGACGGTGATCTACATTTTAGTCGACCTACTGTGAGAACCCAAAGTACATCAGCTGACAAATTGTGATGATTTTTAGCCGAAAAGTACCGTAACTATTTAAATATAGCCATAAAACTTCAAAAGTAGGTAATGGTGACCTACTTTTCAGTTGATAATTTTCAAGGACCCAAGATACATCAACTTACATGTACAAAGTTTTATGATCATAGGCTTTAAAATGTCCAAATTATGCCTCTAAAACAATTTGAAATTGAATGAATGACAACCCAGTCGTGTAGAATCGTTCGTGTAACGTGGGTGATCGTTATTGTATCGTACGAGATCGTGCGTGTATCAAACAAAATCGTTTGCGTTTTTAATCGTGCGTGATCGTGCGTTAAAAAACGTGTAGATTTCGTTTTGTAAACTTTTATCGGAATGTTGTTCGTAAAACAAGCTTTTAATTGAAATAAAATAAATAAAGCGCGATTTAATAATTGAAAGCAGAACGAACTAATTATTGATTAGTAATAATTAATATAGTAAGTCCTACAATATTGTGTTCTCACAAAGTAAAGCATGAAGTGTTGTGATAAACAGTACTTAGTTAAACAGTGTTTAACGATTTTCTTTTCTTATTATGGTCATAATATTTTTTTAAATCAATACATCGAAATTAATTTTTTTTTATTTTTTTTACAAATAGTTATATAAACATGTACCATCATGATTTTTTTAGCAATGTTTATAACTCGTGCTTACTGTTATTTATTTTCAAAATTTCTCTACATAAACGATTTGAAAAAAAGTTTCGGATTTTAGAGAAATAATGGAAAAATGGATAATTTTTAATTTAATTCATTTTCATTCCATTTTTTACCCTCCCTCTGAATATTATATCTTATTCAATCAAAACTCTCTGAATATTATATTTAATTCAATCAAAACTAACAGACTAGTTACTTGTACATCTGATGATCATAATGATATCGCGAAGAAAAATTAGCTTTAAGTTACGGAAATAATTATTTTTTATCTTAAATAATTAAAAAGTCTTACATATGCCGTTCCAGAATTTTCCATTAATATATATATTTTTTTCAAAGCCGATGAAATAATATCAACAATAGGCCCATGGGCCTTATAGGTCACCTGAGCATCCTGCAAAAGACTTTGGTTCATGTTTTAACTAGACGTCATGGCATTCACAATTGTGAAAGATGCACCATTGCTAATCATAACTATACACTTAGCATGTTTAGTTTGGTTAATTTATACCCATAGACATAGTTGGGGAACAAAAAAATGCAATTCAACTAGAGATGTCAAATCGGTCAATATTTGATAATGGGTTACTCGGACGTTTTTCCGATCGAGTACCCGGGCACTCGGTAAAATTGTAAATATATGTACAAGTCTGTTAATTTTCTTAAACTCAGTTAAGCTGTGTTAAACCCCAATGCTGTTTTTATAACGTTTTTCGTGCATGTTTTAAAACATCGAGTCCAATGAAAATGATTTATTGTACTTTATTTAAAAAAAAATACACACACACGAAAGACATCAATTTAATACACAAATAATTACAAATGATTTATTTTTTTTTCTTGGGAAGACGCTTTAATCAATCTGCTACGCCTCTATGTAATGATCACACTGACGAAACAGAAGGAATTGTATTATTATTGTATACCCCATATTCGCTAAATTTACTCCGCCTGAAATATTTTTTTCAATCTTCAATTACTAGTACATATATAACCAAAATATATCTTTGCATTTTTAAGTCGATAGCGGCATATCTACGCATGTCAGATTTCGGTACCATTTACCAAATAATTCTAAATAATTTAAAGATAACCGAACAGACTTAAACGATCGTGAATGAAAACGAATCATTGAAGCCATCTAAAAATTAAAGACCTCAAAAGGTGAAAAATAAAGAAATCGGTCACTAATTACTGTATATACACAGTCACTGGCGATAACACGTAATTACAGGTGTAGGCGACGGCACTTTAATTATTGTATGCACAGTTAAGTTAATATTTGATAAGTTTTTTTTTTTTATAAATATTTGTACTTTGAAATAAGAAAAAAAATACACATTCCTAATTTCTACAAATCAGTAATATTCAGCAATAATCAGTATAGTGCCACTACCACACATGAACCCCTGACCATTGGTCCAAACATTTCACAATTTTGGAAAAGGCACCCTAGCTTATCAAAAATATTTGATTAATACAAAGGAGAAGAATTCAATCAATTAATTCATTTTCAGTATGTAAGTAGAGCCCCCCCACCCTATGGTACCCCTGACCCAGGGGCGTTGAAATTCACAATTCAAGAAGAATGGTCCTTGCTCATCATAGCTATATAGGTAGTTCATCCGCTGAATACCCAGGAGCAGAGAAGAAGATCTTCAAACAATTTCTGCATTTTCTCTATACAACCAATAGAGCCCCTTACCCTGGGGTCATAAAATTCTCAAAGGTATTTTTCCACATCGTAACTATGTACTTAGTTGGTTTATTTGATAACCAGAAACAGGAATTTTTAAAGAAAATAAGCATTTTCACAATATAATCAATACAGCCCCACTAAAACCCCAACCCCTGGGGCCATGAATTTCACAATTTTGGTAGAGGACTCAATGGTCATTACATTCATGCTAACAGTTTGACTGCTTGATGTCCAAGAGTAAAGAAAAAGATTTTTAAAGATTGCACTAATTTAAGTGGTTTTGGCCCCAACCCTCAGGCCCCAGGGGGGGGGGCAGGGACCATGAAATTAATAATTTTTATTTCCCTTCACCCACAGATGTTTTGTGCAAAAACTGGTGGAAATTGGTTGAGTGATTGCAGAGAAGAAGCTGAAAATGTTCAAATGTTAAAACACGACGCATGACGAACAACAACGGATGAAAACAGATAGCAATAGGTCACCTGAGTTTACTCAAGTGACGCAATGATTATTTAAAATCGAAAATGCGTAGTGTCTGATTTCGTTTTGACTATATCCATTCCTAAATATTTTGAACTATTTTGCGTGAAGAAACGTGCATTTGCGTTAGCAATCGTGTAACGTGTAGAATCGTGTGCGTGAAGGATCGTTCGTGTAACAGGTTTAATCGTGTGTGTAATGTGATCGTTCATGTAAGTTGTCAACAATAACATTGCAGCTACTGTATGTTGATACATATTGATGAGAAATATTCAACTGCATCAACATTATTTGACCCTGACCTTTCCTTTGACCTTGACCTCACCTTTCCTGATTCTGTGTAAAACTTCTTATGCTGATACATACTGATGTAAGCGATTCAACTGAATCACCATTTTTTTTTTACCTTGACCTTTCATTTGACCTTGACCTCACTTTTATCAAATTGTGTTTAAGTCAGTTTTAAAGAAGTCTTTCAAGATAAATTTAAACTTCATATGTTGATTCATATTGATGAGAGATATTCAACTGCTTCAGCATTTTTGACCTTGACCTCATTTTTCCTTGATTAGTTTCATGTATCAGCATATGAAGTTTGACACTAATTTAGAGGAATATTAACACTTTAACAAAATGTATTTTATGGTCAACTTTGAAGTGACCTTGAGACCACGCCCTTTGCCCAAGAGTGATTCCCAGTGGAAACTTTAATATAAAGCACATCCTCATCCTTTTTTGAAAGTTTGATGATAATCTACCCAGAGGTTATTGGGAATATTTTAAGCAACAAGTACTTTTGTTTCTATTTTCCTAGTTATCTTCCCTTGTTTAAGGGTCACAACCCTAGTTTTTTGTAAAAATGGGAGCCCTTGGGCCAATGATATCTTTTGATTTTATAAGTTTGAACTTTAATTGTGGTCCCTTCCTACCACTGGGGGTCACGATTTAAACAAATCTGCATCTACACTACTTTAGGATGCTTCCATATAAACATGACCAATCATGACTTTGCTGTTCCTAAGAAGAAGATTTTATCTCTATATTCCTATGTAAAACTTTGATGGTCCATTGTTGCCCCAACTTTCCCCGGGGGTCATGAATAAATTTGAACAACCTGAGAATACTGCCATATAAATATGACCAATCCTGGCTCTGCTGTTTTCATGAAGAAGATTTTAAAAGATTTTCCCTATATATTCCTTAGTAAAACATTGATCGTCCATTGATGCCCAACCATACAAATGGGGGGTCATAATTTGAATAAATTTGAATCTACACTTCTTTTGAATACTTCCATATATAGAAATAACAAATTATGACTTTGTTGTTCTCCACAAGAAGATTTTAAAAGATGTTTCCTATGTATTCCTATGTGATGCTCCACCCTACACTGGGGTCATGATTTGAACAAACTTGAATCTACACTACCTGAGGATACTTCTATATTAAGGACAGATGATACAAACAATTTTTTTCTTCGAAAAATATTAAATATCATGTCACAAGTTTAGAAAAGTGGATGGTTCTTAGAATTTTTTCTACAAAGATCTGAAATATGAAAAAGACTTGGAAAATATTAGTTATAATTCAATGAAAAAACAAATATAGACAAATCACATTCAATAAAGCTTTACAGGTGAAAATAAATTTCAGAATATGTTATCTTGGCGCTAAAAGTGTAATATAAAGTTAAGAAAAATATACCGAGCCAGGTGAATTTAATTAGGAAAAGCTAAATGGTAAAAATCAGCCTATGTGATATTGCCATTTTTTTTCTTTTGGATCTTCCTCTTAAAATTCACATGGCTTGGTATATTTTTCTAAGGTTTATATTACACTTTTAGCGCCGGGATTACATTTTCTGAAATTTATTTTCACCTGTAAACCTTTACTAAATGTGATTTTTATATTTTCTTTTTTTTATTGAAACGTTAATAGAATTTTCCAAATCTATTTCATTTTCCATCCACTTTTCTAAACTTGTGACATGATATTTAATCTTTTTCAAAGGAAAAAAGTTGTTTGTATCATCTGTCCTTAATGACTAATTATGGCTATACTGTTTTTGAGAAGAAGATTTGAAAAAAAATTCCTAGTATAAATTTTAATCTATGTAAATTTTTGATTGTCCAATTTGTGTCCCTGTCCTTTTCCTGGAGGTAACGGTTTGACCAAAATTTGAATCTAGTACACTACCTGAGGATACTTCTGTATAAATGTGACCAATCATGGCATTGCTTTTCTCCAGAAGATTTCTTGAGATTTATCCTATATATCCCTAACTAAAATTTTGATCCACCAGTGTGACCTTACCCTACCCCCAGGCGGTCGTGGGTTTGAGAAAATTTCAATCTACACTTCTATTTAATAAGACCAATCATGGCTTTGCTGTTCTTGAAAACGGAGATTGTTAAAGATTTTCCTTATATATTCCTTTGTAAGACTTTGATGGTTGATTGTAGCCCCTCCCTACCCCAAGAGTGTCGAGAACAGTAAAGTCATGATTGGTGATATTTTTATGGAAGCATCCACAGGTAGTGTTGATTAAAATTTGTTCAAATCATGACCTCCATAAAAATATCACCAATCATGACTTTACTGTTCTCGACAAGAAGATAAAAAAAAATCCTATATATTCCTATATAAAATTTTGTTTGTCAATTGTGGTTCCGCCCTACCCCTGTGGGTCATGATTTGAAAAAAAAATTGAATTGACACTACCTGAGGATGTTTTCAAATTAGTTTCATCTTTCCTGGCCCAGTGGTTCTTAAGAAGAAAATATTTTAAAGATGCCATTATTTTTCACTAATTTTTAATGATTCCCCCTTGGAATAGGATGTGACCCTTCATTTTAACAGACTCGAGTCCCTTCACCCAAGGATACTTTGTGGCAAGTTTAGCTGAAATTGGACCAGCGGGTCTTGAGAAGAAGTGGAAAATGTGAAAAGTTTACAGACAGACAGCTAGCTAGACAGACGGACGACGATGGACAAAAAGTGATCAGAAAAGCTCACTTAAACCTTTGGCTCAGGTGAGCTAAAAAAGTACTCTTATACGGAACTAATGGGGGTGATAATAATAGTAACAGACAGATTTATCCTCCAAATTGTATGGTTTTACATAACAAATACTTTCCTGTTCAAATTAAAAACAGTGGGAAATGTTATAATAGAGATTGAGTTAGGTACAATCCATCATACCCAAGGGGGACAAGGACCATGAAATTCACAATTTTGTTCATCTTCACCAAAATTTGTTGAAATTTTACAGAAGGTAACAATTTTCAAATATTAGCACGAGATGCACAATGGACATATACAAAGAAAAAACAGATAGCTATAATTAACATAACTCAAGTGACCTAATAATTAAGTTACGAAATGGTACTAAACTCTCAACAAGAGGCCCATGGGTCACATCACTCACCTGAGCACTTTTGCTAGTTCAGTATTGTATCAGTGGTAGCAACCTATATCCCGATTTGAACTTTAACTGAATCTACACTGAGTACGTTACCATATTTCGTAGACAAATCATGGCATTAAAGTTTTGAAAAAAAAATTCCTATAAGCTTTGTCTTCTATTGTGGCCCCCACCTTACCCCTGGGGGTCAAGATTTGAACAAACTTTAATCTACACTACCTAAGAGGGCTTCCATATAACTTGACCAATCATTGCTCTGCTGTTGTTAGAAGATTTAAAAAAAAAAGATTTTCCCTGTTTTTCTATTTGGAAAATTTGATAGTTATTGTGCCCCCTCCCAATCCCCAGGGGTCATGATTCAAAAAAAAAAAAAAAACATGTGGATGCTCCCACATGATTTTCATATTTCCTGACCCGGCCAGTGGTTTTGGAGGAAATAGTTTTTCCAATGTAAACTTAAAATGTAATATTTCAAACATCTATTGTGGCCCTACCTTACCCCCGGAGGTCATGATTTAAACAATCTTTAATTTACAATACCTGAAGATGCTTCCATATAAATATGACCAATCGAGGCTTTGCTGTTCTTTAGAAGAATATTTGTAAAGAATTTTCCCGTATTATTTCTATGTAAAACTTTGATTGTCCCTTCTGGCCCCGCCCTACCCCTGGGGGTCATAATTTGAATAAATTTAAGTTAACACTATCTAAAGAGATTTCCACTCAATTTTCAATTTTCCTGGTCCAGTGGTTTTTGAGAAGAAGATTTTAAAAATATGCCACTAAATTTTCGATATATCTAAATCATTTCCCCTGCAATTAGGGCACTTAGTCCTTCAAATGAACAAACTGGAATCCCCTTCACCCAAGAATGCTTTGTGGCTTAGTTAAAATTAGCCCAGTTGTTCTTTAGAAGTTAAAAATGTGATGGACAGATGGACAACAGACAAAATGTGATCAGAAAAGCTCACTTGAGCTTTCAGCACAGGTGAGCTAAAAAATGAAGGACACAGTTGATTATTTTTGTCTAGATTTTTCGACTAAAAAACATTCTTCATCATAGCAAACCTTTTCTCTTGTGAATTTCTCTGAATACTTTCTCTACATCTTGAACATCATGTTTATTATGATCATCAGAGGTCCTGATGCACATCTGACACAAGGTGACACAACATGGGATACATAACTGGGATAACGGATAGCTTGGATGTTTCCAGCATTTGAAATCCTCCAGAGGGAGACCTTTTAAAACACACCAAAAGAGAAAAAATTATAAAACAATATACACCAGATACATATATACAGATACCTAGCATTTCATCATTATCATATATTTACATCAACTGAATATTTCCTTCTTTATTTCTTAAGAAAACCCATTGCGTTCATCACTGCATGAACTACATTAGGCATATCACCTGTACAGATTTCTTGATCAGTGGCCGTTCCATCAATGTAACGTACAAAGACGTTTGCATAATTAACACAATAATCAATATTTTTAATCCTTCTTAAAATGATAATTTAAACAGATATAAATATAAACAATACACGAGACCCATGGGCCACATCGCTCATCTGAGCCCAGCCCTACCCCCGGGGGTCATGATTTGAACAAACTTGAATCTACATTACCTGAGCATGCTTCCATATAAATATGATGAATTATGGCTTTGTCATTCTTGAGAAGATTTTTAAAGAATTTCCTATATATTTCTATGTTAAACTTCGGTCGGCCATTTTGGTCCCGCCCTATCCCCGGGGGTCATGATTTGAACAAACTTGAATCTACACTACCTGAACATGTTTCATATAAATATGATGAATTATGGCTTTGTCATTCTTGAGAAGAAGATTTTAAAGAATTTTCCTATATATTTCTATGTTAAACTTTGGTCGGCCATTTTGGCCCCGTCCTACCCGCGGGGGTCATGATTTGAACAAACTTGAATTTAAACTACCTGAGGATGTTTCCCCATAAGTTTCATCTTTCCTGGCACAGTGGTTCTTAGAAAGAAGATTTTTAAAATATGTCACCAAATTTTCATTAATATCCAATTACAGTGTATCTCCCCTTGAATGAGGGCCTGGCCCTTCATTTGAAAAAACTTGAATTCCTTCACCCAAGGATACTCTGTGGGAAGTTTGGTTGAAATAAGCCCAGTGGTTCTTGAAAAGAAGTCGAAAATGTGAAAAGTTTACAGACAGACAGAACAAATTTGATAAGGAAAGCTCACTTGAGCTTTCAGCTCAGGTGAGCTAAAAATGTTTGTCTTTGTTTGTTATTACTGGAATGAACGGTCGCAGCTATTGCAGAAAAAATTTACATAACCCGCGTAAGTGGGTATGTATTTTTCTGCAACAGCTGCTTCCGTTCATTCCAGTAATAACAAACAAAGAAAGCATTTTATTGTTTAAAATATTTTCATAATGAACTTTTTCCATATTTCAAATCCTCCAGTGGGAGATCTTTTAACAAGAAAAAATAATATACACAATATACATAAAGATATATCTAGCATTTCATCATTATCATATATTTTCTCAATTTTCCCTATATTACTCATGTTACTGGTGAGTCTCACAGTTTGATTTATTACTGTACATTTGTCAAGAACAATTTCACATTCTTTCATTTTTCACTATTCAATTAATCTTTAGGTGTCTACTGCAATGTAAATGATTAACTATTTGTTCCACACACACACACACACACATATACGTGTTTGGACTTCGATCTGGGGACCCTGC
>PRKT01002635.1:0-16327 GCA_003671525.1 Saccostrea glomerata | reverse complement strand
ACGTTCGTACTACGTTCTCACTACGATCTCTCTACGTTCCTGAAGATCCTACGAGGACCTACAATGACCTTACGCCGATCATATCACGACTTATCAGACAAGAGTTTGTTCTTATATCGCTGATATTTGACCAATCATCATCTGTTAATTAACTACATGTAAAGGGTGACACTATACTTGATGATCATTCACAATTGAGCATTTTCACATTGGTATATTTATAATAATTGAAAATGACCTAAACCATGTGGTAAAGGCCGGGAAAAAAACTGCGGTCGCAAAATGTGTATCATCGCTAAAATTGTACTAGAAAAATCTGCAGTTTCAAGATATATTAACATCATCACCAAAATCGTACTAGAAGCGCAATGCAATCATAATATGATCGGCACCACCGTAGCGACATCGCGGTACAGTCATCTAGGTCTGTGTAGCGTCGTAGTATGGTCGCTACGCTGTCGTAGTGGCAGCGTAGCGTAAACGCACTGAACACGGCTGGTTGTCGGCAACGGTCTGTGTAACATCGTAGTAGAAGCGTGTTAGCAGCGCGTTTGACGTAGGGACATCGTAGTACGGTCGTAACAAATACCAGAATTTGCCAAATTGCTCTATTTAGATGCCGATCGGCTGCGATCTGCCCCGATCTAAAAAAAATTTCAGATCGTGGCTTGGTCGGGATGATCGCCGTAGAGTCGCAGCTCTGTGTGAACGGGGGGTTACAGAGAACAATTGTCCAATCCGATGACTGAATGACAAAACATGCTGATTTACTAGATAGTTATCAAATCACAGACACATGGCTAAGGTCAATATAGATATCAGCTATGCTAAAGATATTTTTCCCTTTCCATTTCACACTTTCGACAAACTTTTTATTCATGAAAATTCCCATGGAACCTCAACGTCTATCGTTTTAGATGAAGCAATGCACATTAAATTTGTATTTACTGATATGCTGAAATACATATGGTCATTTGTCATCAATGAATTGGACGGGGCCAAAATTCAATGTTAATTGGATGTAAACATGATGCCCCTACCCAAATGAAAGATATATATCGTCCGAATTATATTTCTTTTTTTGTGAAGAAAGTATTTCATTAAGGTACACATACAAACAATTAGTTGGATGCAAAACTTAGTGTAAAAATTGGACATTTAATTTTACAATTTCAATTTACCGGGAACCGTATTTCATATCTTCATAGTAAATAAATGCATCTATTGAAAACCAATAAAAAAAACACGAGTCATGTAAATTGAGAGGAAAGTTCGGTTAAAAAAACACCTGTTAAATTAAAGTACATGTAAGATAGACCATTTCAATAATAAGGAAATCAACACATTCACGTGTTAGGTGTAGCATCTGCTTTTTTTATATGTTAGTAAGTATAAACCATGTACATATGGTGTTATAATATAAATGTACGAAGTAAAAGTACATGACTAAGTGCAAATGTCAAATTCGTAGAAAAAAATTTTTGGCTTCATTTGAATTTTGTAACTGTTATTAAAATATCACTTCCTGTAGAATCATAAATGATGAAAATGTTATGAAAATAAAATTTCAACTGAAATAGCTAAACGAAATACAACAAACACTAGAATAGCTACTGAAATAAATTGTACGGTCCTTTCTTCAAACTTGTATTTATATGTTTGTTTATATGTTATAATTATACTGGTTGTAACATACCATTAAAGTAGATAGAACATTTAATTTACATTGTATGTTTTGCTTACTTTACAATAACTAAGGTCAAAAAAGTATCAATCCGCTTAACTTTAAGGTTGTAATAGGATTTATAAAAATGCACTATAAAGGAAATAATTGTCTTATTTTTTTTTACACTTATAGATGTAAAATTAGATTATAAGGAATGAATTTGATAGATCCACAAGTGAGATTGGAGTAACCTGGAATGACCTGTTTTGAGACAGTTAACGCTTTAATTAGATTGATAAATAGTGCTGTTTTGTTTACAAAAAATATTTTTTAAAACTAAGTTTTATCTACAGTTTCAGTTCGATGTTATTAAAGTTTTCATAAACAATTTGACTCTATAAGTTCGTTAGATTAGCTCCTAGTTTCAATAAACGATATGTTTTGCAATTGAAAAAGACAATTTAGCATATTTCTTTCAAATAGAACTCAAAGATTGTAATACAACCATTCTTAGATTCAAATTTTGATAATTAATTTTGCAACGACTCATCATAATCAAAGAAAGGTAAAATTTAATAAAAAAAAAAAAAAAAAATACACGCTCTTAAGATTTAATTTAATTAAACTGGGGCAAAAATAAGCTGTAATAAGGCGCACAACACGAGTAAAAAAATTGCTTGAAAACTTCTTGATACATGTTAAAAACTAAAAAGAAGTGCTTAAAAAGTTTCTTTTCGTAATTTTATGCATAAGAAGAAGAAACCGCTTTCTGTGGCCATCAACTCGACAATTAGATTTATCAGCGACGTATTAACAATTATCAATTGGTAATCTACTTTCTTACGGCGGCTAAATAAATATATTTCAATGAGCTTTATATAAAAGATGCCACACAGCCTGGCACAACAGATTCATATTTGGATAATTCATTAGAGTAACATAACAACAAAGTTTTATGTGATAAACGTTTGACTTCAAAAATTCAATTGTCAACTCCCTTACTTACGAAGCAACATACCCTTATATTTCCATTTCTAATTTTTCTCTCTGTAATAACCCTTTGAAAGTTAGCGGAGTTGATTTCTTGATAATTCTACCAGAATGTAAATTAAGCAGGTCAATAGGTCATGGGGCTAAGGAGGCCTAATATGCATGCAAATCTCGTTCGCATCTGTCTCTGTGTCAGACGCTGTGGAGGCCAAATCTGCATGTAAATCTCGTGCGGCTGCCTTTGTGTTTGACGTCAGTGGCCGAGGACTATTGAAATTGGCATGGGAGTCCTCGTGTAATTTAAATTTATGTCTACAGTTTAAAAATCTAAATCTACAATTTTATTTCACAATGAAATGGAAATATATAAGGAATCACTGTCTAGTTAGTATAGTATGCCAGGGACATCAACAATAGTGGGAAACATGGAATAATTTATACATAACGGGCTTCGCCCGTTGTGCTAATTACCCCATGTTTCTCACTATTGTTGATGCCCTGGCATATTATACTAACTAGACAGTGATTCCTTAAATAACCTACGTTCGGGGTTCAGACCTCAGAGTTTGTCTCGAATCATAAGTGCGTAATTTACGTACATACAGTTTTTTCACTAAGCAACCTATCGACAAGCAAGTTTAAACAGGTAGATCAAAAATCGCGTTCAAAGTCATCATTTTGCAAGCTTTATGGCCGATACATTGAGTCAGCAAATACAATCTATCTTCAAGACAAAAGTTGAACAATTTCTTTATCCAGTCAAGCTAATGACAAACAACTTGAGGAAAACAATGGTATCGAAATTTTAAGGTCTATACCATCTCAGCAAATACAGAATACACTGTATCTTTAAGACAAATGCCGATTGACTTTTATCATACAAATTGTTTGGTCATAATAAAATACACTGTACATATCTTTAAGTCAAATGCTGATTGACTTTTACCATACAAATTGTTTGGTCATAATTTATGCACATAATTATCTGAATTTTTTTTTTCATTTTCCAAATCATAACAAAGCACACGGGGGGTAAGACCGGCGGGCAGGGGATGCTCACTCCTCTTTGGCATTTGATCCCTTATTCCCGAACTCAATTCAATGTAATAATCTTAAAATCTGCTATCAATTTTTGTGTGTAATTACATTCTGCGTTGATCTCGACGCAAAATATTGTAACTCTAAATCTAACAACCCCGAATTGTTACATTTCGAGTTGTTATTATATTTCACGTTGTAATATACCTTACATTGAGTGGAAATAGTCTGTATCCAGTTGTTCTTGAGGTTTTTTTACAATTTATTTCCAAATAAAAAGTTGAAAAATAACTCTATATTTTGTAAAGATTCATGACTCAAATGAAAGTCAAGTGGGCTGAATATATAATTTACTTCTATGCTGTTTTTATTCTTTTTATTTTTGCCATAAATGAAAAGAGAAAGACTAAGGTATACTTATGTTTCTTTTCTTTTTTACAGCATCTACCTAGATCAATAGTTTTATTTTGTTGGCACGCAATAGAGTATTTAAGATCTACTATTACATATCATGTTTTTTTTTATAATGGGTTTTACATTAGCATGAAATATAAAAGCAGTGCTCTAATATGTCTACAATAAACTATCGGTAAACATTTCATTCATTATTTCACAATATTTCTAAATAATTTAAGATACATGTAAACAGTATTTATTTCTCTACACTTATCTATTGTTTCAGCAATTCAAAAGATACAAGAAAAAAAATACAAAATGAAGGTTTTTACCCTGTTTGTCATTTTGATGATTTATGAAGTGTATGGATTTCAGCCAAACCATTCAGCGAAAGGTAATCAATATATCTTTAATTCTTTATATCAAATGTTCAATGTGTGCCGATTTATTCAAGTGACTGCCAAGGATTTTCCTTCATATTGTTTTCCAAAGAAAATAAAATCCACGTATGAATTATTGAATAATCAGAACGAATTAAAGCAACGTTGCTTTTTAGATCAAATATCTAATTACTTGAAAACTGCTCCATGGGAATACATCAAATCATTTGCTAAGATCAAGACTCCTCTATCCATGGATATAACATCCAATTACAGGCTTCCTGCAGGAACCATTTTGAATAACACGAAATACGGTATGTTTATAATTAGTCCTTGATCAATTCTTATTTTAATTGACAAGATCGTTAGGCCTGAGTTGAATTCTTCTTCTTCGTTCGTCATCAACATGAGAAGTAAACATACGTAGGGACTGTTTCTTCATCAAGCGCCCGGCATTCACAGGTTATCGGAGGGGGCCTTGGCATTGTAGGTATTGGTACGATAAAAGACCCTCACTGCTCAATGGCCCTCAGAAACAAGTTAAGGTCTGAATTCGAAGTCCTTAGCCGCTTTTTTTTTTTTTTAATTTTCTCATATTAGACGTTAACAGCTTACAGTAAAATCAAAATACGTTCGTGGGTCAAATTTTCGTGGTTTGAGTAAAAACTCTTGGTTTGTGGGGATTTAAATTCGTGGATGAAGAATTGTTGATAAGTTATGTATTTGATATTTTACATTTCGTGGTGGATTTGAATTCGTGGGTCTCTTCATGCCTCGAAAACAACAAATATTAACCCCTCAGGAAAATTTGTGATTTCACAGTACTATATCAATAAATCAATATTACTGATAAAGTTGGACACAATGAAAATATTTTAAGATACATATTTATTGAATTCATGCATTATGATTTAAAATCTCACGAAATTTGTCATTAGATTAGAAACAGATTATGTTGAAGTTCACTTTATTTTATTTATTTTTTTTTTGCATATTTATATCTAAATAAGAGCGGAACTGAATTACTAATTTGGTAGGAAAATGAATATTGCTAAAAAATTAACCATTTCAAATTGGATTGTTATATTTTTTTTTAAATTTGACAAGATCATTGTTTACAACTAAAATGAGCTAAATTGATAATTATTATAAAATGATAATACAATTTTGGTTGTAACGCGTCATCAGATCGGATAAAAAATAGTCTATATGGTATAATCGGTGTTGCCTACCTCAAAATTTCTTTACGTCAAAATGTATCAATCCGCTTTACATTACAATTAAAATTTGCTCAATTTAAAGACTTTTTTGAAAGTTAATTTGACTTTATTAAAATATTTTATAACGGAAATTAAATTATGAGGAATGGATTTAATAATTACCAAAGTTATACAGGACAGGTTTAACTGTGGTTGGGATAGTTTACCCTCCAATATAAAGCGCTTTGTGGTGAACTGCATGCCGCGCATTAAAATTTTTCCGCATGACCTTGTCCTTATATGCGTCCTATACCATTAAAAAACATAAATTTGGTGCTTAATTATACTTTTTAAGATTGGATCAAATTACAGATTTTTTTATCAATCCAAGGATGTCTTATTATTTAATACATTTGAATTGTTTTTATTTATGATAATTCTTACAATTTTATAAAAATAATAATTATAATACATTAATCATATATCAACAATATCTGTGATAACAAACACTGATATTTTAGAGAAAAACTGTGCTGATATTTTGAAAAAAGACCCTTCTACCCAGAGAAAGGACGGTATTTATATAATCAACCTTGACGATAAAACTCCAGTCCAGGTTTATTGTGACATGACGGCGGACGGAGGGGGTTGGACGGTAATAAGGATTTTTTATCTTGGTTTGTAACTTTGTATTTCAATTTTTCTATTTGAGACTTGCACAATTTAAAACAGCAGATCTCACTAAGAAAAGGGAATTAACATAACAAAGATGTCGTTTTGCGACTTTGCAAACCCCAGCCTTGTATGGATTACGTCATTTTTTTTTCGGACATAAATGTGTTTAACATTAATTATTATTGGATTTGTAAACCAACATGAAAATAACAAACAACTATCGATCTCCAAATACAAATCTGTGAACAGGCACGAACACAGATTTCTGGAAATCAAACACCGAGAACCAGGTGTCCAAATTTCGTAAGCATTTCCTGTCACTTATGTCATATATATTATTTACGAAGATGAAATATTTCATAGTCAAATTAAGTAAAAAGACAAAGGCCAACCAACATGAATGACATATGCCAATCAACAAACGATCAATGATATTATATTTGCTTTTTATCTATATAGAAGGTCATTATAACGACTATACAATTAATGAAATGTCGATACAGTATATAATCAGGTTCTTGAAACCCCTTTAACACTAACTTATCTGTCAATAACCTTCCTAGATTTAAATAAAAACAAGATGTGTTTGTGAAACACTATGCGCCCGGCGGCAACAAAGTTGAAAAAAAAATATTTTTAGCATATAGGTCACAGTCAAGGTCACAAGGTCATTGCTCTTGGTGTCATTAGAAAGAACTTTATTAGTAAAATATGCATACCAAATATGATATTTCTATCTCTCATGGTTCAAAAGTTATGGTGAAGGTTCAAAGAGCTATCTTTAGCATATAGGACACAGTCAAGGTCACAAGGTCATTGACCTTGATGTCATGTGAAAGGACTTAATTAGTGAAGTTTGCATGCCAAATATTAAGTCTATCTTTCTTCGTTCAAAAGGAACGGCGAATGTTAAAGTTTGAAGACAAGAAAGCTACATTTAGCGTATGGCAGTCAAGGTCACAAGGTCATTGACCATGATGTAATTTAAAAGAGCTTAATCAGTGGTGTATGCATACCAAATGTGAAGTCTCTATCTTTTATGGTTCAAAAGTTACGACGGAGGTTAAAGTTTGGAGAAAAAACTATTTTTAGCATATATGTCACAGTCAAGGTCACAAGGTCATTGACCTTGGTGTCATTTGACAGAGCTTTATTAGTGGAGTATGTATTACAAATATGAAATCTCTTTCTTTCATGGTTCAAAAGTTATGGCGAAGATTTAAGTTTGTAGACAAACAGACACATAGACAGGACAAAAACAATATACGCCTCGGATCTTTCAATCCTGGCGCATAAATATTGTATTAATTAAGAGCATGTTTTGTTGTATCAGATTGGATGGGAGACGTCGCAATCAAAGCCATTTGCTGGTTATAGCAGACTATTTCTTTTTTAAGTAAGAAAAGCAGACTACATGTCCCTATTAAAACTTATGTGGAAAATATTTTTTTTCAAGATGAATAGTATAAAATCTCTTCATTCCCTAATACATGAATAAATTACAGGTAATTCAGAACAGGTATGATGGTTCCACCAGTTTTTATCGCGATTGGAATAACTACAAGACAGGTTTTGGGAATATTTCTCAGGAATTTTGGCTTGGTAAATAATATAATCCTTTGGTGTTATTGAATTATTGAAACATTCTCCTTTCTCTTCATAAAATCTTTTAGCCATTGATAACCATACTTATATTTGCAAATGTTTGTATGATCTTTCCATAAACAGGGAATGACAGAATTCATGCTCTAACTAAACATGATGACCAAGAGCTTCGGATTGAAATGACCAAATTTAATGGATCAAAAGTTTATGCAAAGTACTCAAGATTTTCTATTGGTGATGAATCAAACAAGTATAAACTGTCGATTAGTGGCTACAGCGGGGACGCAGGTAATCAAAATTAATTTTAATACCATCTGATAGTTTTAATAAAAAATTTCATGAATTATATTTTTAAGAAATATATACATTGAACAAATAAAATATTACATTATAAGAAATCATTTGTCCGTTGTTTTTTTATTCTTCTCCACTTCTTAGCCGTAGGCTCAAGTAGAATTTCTGATCGAAATTTGTCCGTTGACTGTCGTTGTCGACGTTGTCCTAATTATTTTAATCTATTTTACCAGAACCACAGGACCAATTTTTCTCTTCTGAATGGAGTTCATATTTTTTTTAATTAAAGGAACACTCCTTCCTAGTGGAGAAATTATGAAACAGTGAAAAATTATAGGTAGTATTATTTAAAAAATTGAAGAGGTTTTTTTAATCAAGAGTCTGCTGTTAGAGTTGGTTTCAAACGAATATATAATTAGAGTTAAAAGCATATATAAAGCATTAATAAACATCTTTTCCAATTACGTCGAGTCAGTGTAAATAGGGTCAAAGATCAGCAGGTCACTTTGTCCTTCTTAATAAAGCTTGTAAATCCCTGACCCAAGGGATCCTACACATGTATAATGTCTGAAATATAGTCCAAATTTTTATTTTAAGTAAGATTTTGTAGAAATTAAGCAGACCAGAATTTGCATATTTTTCATTATCGCTTTACAAAATTGCTGTTTTTGTTTAATTAAGAGTAATATCTACATCATCTTTTGGACCATATTTCAGTCTAAATATTTCTGAAGTTTTGAAAGTATACACGTTTATATAACCTGTGAGTACCTAATGCTGTGTACTTCATTTAAGCTGATATAATTTTAATTATTATTAAAGGAGACTACATAATTGCTAATCATAACTTGAATGGAATGGCGTTCTCCACCAAGGACATTGATAATGACAAGTGGGGTGGAAGTTGTGCAAAAACCTTTGAGCGTGGTGCCTGGTGGTACAATTTCTGTTCACACTCGAATCTGAACGGACAGTACACAGAAAAACAATTACAGTCAAGGACCCATTTACACTGGGGAACGGCACGAGAGAACATGAAAACATCTAGGATGATGATAAGAACAAAATTCTAAATGAATAAAGGAGTATTACTTGAAAATAAATTTCCTTCTGTTTTTTTTATTTTATCTTCCAATATCATATTTTGACCTATCTAAAGGTATGTCACTCGTAAAATTTGTTAAATCAAGGATTTTTTAGAAGTATATTTTGGATAAATACTCATATAGTATAACTCGAAAAAGAGAGGGTCAGTGCGCGTCTTACTGAGCTACGTTACAATTATTAAGTTGACCTTTCTGCACTTAAATTTAACTCTTTGGTTAATTACTTTAACCTTTATGATTTTTTTAAGATGAAACCATGGCAATAAATATAATCTTATTTTACGTAAGATAAATAGTTTGAATAATATTTATCTTTGACCAAATCTTGCAAATTAATGCGCGTACATTATTGTGTGACCTTTGGCACTAAAAACTAACATAATTGGGGTGTCAAAAATCTATATAGGCAATTAAATATTTTGTTAAATTAAACTTTTTACGACTTAAGTGCTGATCAGTCACACGTATCGAGTACTTTAAAATAATGAAAGAAAAAATTTGGGTCAGTGATGTTAACTTTGAAATAGTGGTCAAAATGTGTGATTTTCAGGCAAAAAACAGTGCAAATGTTATCTTGACTTCTTTAGCATATCTTCATTTCTCGTCAAAGTTTTTGAGGGAAGGTGTAAAATTTTTTCTAAAAATATAAATAGACACCTAATATTAAATATTCCTAATATATCATAACGGGAAAAAAAATTCTCTGAGTAAAAGTATGTGAGACTAAAGTTCCAAGACATTAAATTTAATAAATGTGCAGATTTGCAGAATTTTCTGCTAAATATCCTTCCACCACGAAAAAAAGTCCCTCATAAATTTTGCTTCTATGTGGATTTTGAGAAGTTTTTTTTCATTGAATGTTGAATAAAATACATTATTGAATTTAAATATGTTATAAAAATTTAATTATAATAAATAGTTTTTAGGTAATAGGTTCTGCGTGAACTTTTCTAAAAAGTTGACGAGTGACATACCTTAATATTGTCCCTCGCTGAAAGTAAGGGGAAATCTATTTCGGTATGCCCGTCTCTCCGTCCATCTGTCTGTCTGTGAGTCTGTATACATGTCTGTTTGTAACGCCTATTATTTTGGATCTAGATCTTCCAATTTCCTGAAAGCTGTCTGAATTTCGATATATTTATACCTACGCTTTTTATACGTTTCATTCGTGCGTGAATTTGCAACAATTAATAAAAGTAAGTAGTTCAAACATTTTTTTTATTTTGAAAGCTTAGTTTATGTATATTAGATTTTGTTTTAATGAAAGATAAACATATACCTAACAGGCTTTTTTAACGAAAGAGTGACATTTACATGTAGATGAAATTCAACACATCACTCCTTCATATGCCACGACAACCTACAATGAGCAACAACAGCGGCCCTTACAGTTCTTAGAATTTAATAAATATAATCAATTGTTTTAATGTTTGTATAAAATCACACAATATTACCAATATCAACAGCATAAATACTGAAGACTTTTCAATTATATATACAACCATTCCCCACGATAAATTAAAGTCAAAGCTTTTCTTATTTCATTGACAACACTTTTTCAATAAAAGTGGAACTTATATATTAACTTGCATTGTGGTGCATCATTGGCAAAATTGTTTTGTTTAAAAAACATTCTGATTGTATACACAAATACTCTGAAGTTGATATGTAAAAATATAATTGAGTTTTTGAATGACAATTCTATGTGGTTTTTGGAGACAAGTCTTCCGACAATCTATCCCATGGGTACCAACTGTGCCTCGTTGTTAGCAGACATTTGTTTGTATTTATATGAAGCAGATTCTTTTCAAAATCTTGAAAATGTGAAAAGAAGAAAATATTTGCTGTGGCCTTCAACTTAACATTTAGATATATCGAGGACATATTGTCAATTAACAATAGTATATTTTCTATTCTTGTGTCTATTTGATATATCCCAGTGAGGTTGAGATAAAAGATACCACAGAGTCTGACGCATCTGTTTCATATTTGGATATTTTACTTGAAAAAGACGTTTATGGTAATCTAACAACCAATGATAATTCTAGCTCTATGATAAACCTGATGACTTTACCTTAATTTTTAATCGTCAACTTCCCTTACTTATACAGCAGTATACTTTTATGAACTGCAGATTGGGTTTATATCTTTCAGTTGATTCGATACGCAAGAGCATCCTCTACGTATGAACAAATTATAAAGTGAGGTAAATTATTAACAGACAATTTGCTGAAATAAGAAATCAAAAGTCTCGTTTAAAGTCATTATTACGTAAGTTTAATACAAAGTCCTTGTCATCAAAATACAATTCATCATTGAGTCATGACTAAACACTGGGCAAGTCTTTTGTCTTCATAAACAGTGTACAAATTATTATGTATTACTGCAAAGGAATTTCCAAGATATGCCTTTAACTTAACAGCCGTTCAATCCTCAACTGCATGTACGACTGAGTCAACCATTTTTGTCACAAGTGATCTATACTAGTATATTATCGTCATTTGATATAGTGATATCACAAACATGGAGAAAAACAATTTACCACATATACTATTTATAGAACACGTATATGACTTTATTTGTGGCATATTTAATTCTGATCTGATTTGTGGTGTTTGTACATGAAGAGATAAACTTTTGGTCACCCCTCGTAGTTTACAGACTGTAATAAAGTTGATTCAGTTGGTTAGTTTCTGTGTGAATACTTGGATGTTTATTTTTGGTATTTTTTGTTGACTTAATTTTGATCGTAGTGGGTTACCATAGACGGATGTAGTTTGTGAGTTAATTTTAGTGTGAGTACATAAGTGACTGGTTAGGCCAGAGTGGTCAGATTAGGGATTGGTAACAACACTAGCCGCATGTCACGTTTCTGCTTGTCCTATATGTTCTAAGGGTGTGGCGAATATTGCAGTTATAAGAACTGTTAAACTGGTAGCCATTGTAATAAGGAAGCTAAGCTTGTTTGGACGGGCATATTTTATTGGTTTTTCCTATCTCGCTAGCCGTGTGTAAGACGTGATAAATGTGTGCGTGATGAGAAGCCACGGTATGGATGGTCATGAGAGTGCTGAGGGTGGATGGTGTTTAAGAACATAGTCTGTGCGTTCCAACCCAGAAGGGAAGACCAGCGAGTCCGGGCCTCCAACTACCATAAGGAATTCTCTGCAGACGATTTTCCGAATGAGTCCTTAAGCGTGACTAGTGATATTAGTGAATGAATTTTGTAAGTGAGTAAAATCTAAGAAAGAAATTCCCTAAAACTATCATACAGATTATTCATTAAAGTGATTTTTTCTAATTTATAATTAAAAAAAATAGTATTTGGATATCTGTGTATTTTACACGCTGATAGAACAACAGACGTTTGTTAGTATATTGTATCAGATATTTGTATAATAAATTACTGTTTCATATTATTCTAGTTTGGGTGTGCTGAGAAAGGAGAGAAAGAGAATATAATTGGGAGGGGTCTTAAATATTTCTCTTTGTTAATTTTACAATTTGTTCTTTTATCTCAGCCACGCTTAATTCCAAAATATTCATTATAAAGACTGTTATTACCAATAGTTAACAACTTTGAAATCTATACTTTACGTTAAGGCCTTAATTTAAGGTAGTTCCGTACTTTCAAAATTTTCTGATAATATTTTTTTTAATTTGAAGACCTTAAATTATAAACTAACTCAAACACTCATAAAAGACATGTCTTTGAAAGTTAAATTTTATACAACACGTCTCAGAGTACATACCTCTAAAACTTCAACAGCCAAGTTTGATCTTAAAGATATCATATTACATTCAGCTATGCACCAAATCACATTAAATTTATGTTAAAACTTATGAAAATCAAAAATATTCATTTGCCAAGAGAATATTTGAAATCTTTATTGGAAAATATTAACAAATTGATGTTGAATTTGTCCACGTCTTTCAGAAAAAAATCCGAAATTTCTTTATTTTTAATATATCTCAAAATCGAAACTGTTTATGTGCCATTTTTTCTTTAAGAATATTAAGAATTATATCTAAGGTTAAAACACATAGTTTATGTTAACCTTTTGAACATGTATACCCCATATTTGAGATATCAATTCTTTGCAATTTTTTATTTAAAAAGTAAAATTTAAAAAGAAGATATAGGCTTTTAGATAAATCAAAATAGATTTCAAGTTAGTTTTTTTTAAATTAAAAAGCTTTAGGTCCATAAAGGCAATTAAGAATTTTGTGAATGTGTATACATGTACTAAATGACATATACATGTAGTTCCTATCGACAGAGTGCAAAGTGTTAAAATTTCCATAAATACCGATATTAAATGCTTTGTATGTTCAATGACATTATAATAAGCTAATACATACTTGAAAAATTATTTTCAATCATCCAAATAAATTTTAATAGATATTAAGTGATAATCAGAATTTTACATTGGTGTGTAAAATTAAAACCGGATCCGTGAAAATATGGACCTTCCTTAAGTTACATATAGTAAACTATATTTCAGGACATGTAGTTTGAGCAAACGCCGTTAGATTAAAACTATGATAACTATATTAATTCCAATCAATATTTAAAAAAAAATATTGAGCAATTTGAATAGCAAGCTGGTATTTAAATCACTGTTTAACCAGGACGTATAAACACCTGACAGGTATACAATACAGGTGTATCACGTGATCAGAGAATAGTAATAGAACTTGGGGATCAATGGATGGACGGCCACCATTACTTTTAGGTAGAGAATATAGGAAGGGAAACTAGTCTTAAAACACTTATCTTTAGTAGGTTTTAACCATTGCGAACAAATTTCATCTATTTCTAAAGTCCTCTGGGGTGTATAGGATTTATGTCTGGAACTTTCATGTACTGTAGATCATTTAATTTTCGCGAGATAGTCATTGACTCTTTATTAGCGAGACATAATTTTCACGAATTGTTGTTTTTCCTCTATATAATCGTAAGGAATACTTTTAACCGCGAGAATGAAATTTTCGCAAGCTCATTGTCTAGCGTAATTACGCGAAAATTAATTTCTCACGAATAAAATGTGATTTACATTATACAGTAATTATTCCTAATAATAATGTATTTTTGTTTTAAATTTTTAGATTTATATTGATCCCGCTTTAAAATTCACCATGGACCCCCGTACCAGTGCCCAGGACGTGATGCTATGTGACCTGTGTGAGACCGCTGTGGATCAGATGCACTGTGATACATGTCTTGTCAACCTGTGCAAGGCCTGCATGGGAGAACACATCTCAACAGAGTGAAGATCTAGTTTATACTGATTACAATGATGGAACTGTGAACATTGTGAAGAATGAGAAGATAGAGGAGGTGATCATATTACATGGACTAGAAAATTGGAAATCTCGTGGTGTCTGTTGTACCTCCTCTGGTGACCTCCTGGTTATCGTGTGTAGTAAAAATGAAAATCAAACAAAAGTTGTCTACTACTCTGGCTCCACAGAGAAACAAATGACTCAGTTTGAAAAGAAAGGGAAACTTTTCTATTCATCTGATGGCTGTTACAGATACATAACTGAGAACAGGAACCTGGATATCTGTATGTCTAATGAGAAAGCTAGAGCAGTAGTTGTGGTCAATCAGGCCGGGAAACTGAGATTCAGATACACTGGACGTACTCCTGCTCTAAATAACCAACCATTTGATCCACGAGGAATCACTACAGACAGTCAGAGTCACATCCTTACAGCTGATTGTGACAATGATTGTGTCCACATCATAGACCGGGATGGACAGTTCCTCCGTTACATAGACTGTGGGCTAAGTCAACCCGAGGGCTTGTGTACAGATCCAATTGACAATCTGTTTGTTGCTCAATATAGAAACAAACAAGTAAAGAAAGTTAAATATTTGAATTGAAATACATCGCTGTGTTGTATGCTGTATATAATTCGTTAGTTATACAAATTAGTTAAGGTCATATGCAACGTAGTTTGAACTTTATTTGGCTCTTCCTTGGAGTTGAAGAGTTCCACTAAATGAAGAATATGTGCGCAATACTTTTATTGTCAATATATGGTAGTGTAAATGTCTTCTTAATCAAATTTTGATGGAAAAAGAATCTGAAATTTATGTTTCGTAATTTTTTTTTTATTTTCCTTCGAATTATGCAAAAAAATATAATTTGATATCCAAAAGAACCCTGATAATCCATGCTGATTTTTTTATCTATAACATCTGATAGCACTATAATCTAAGTGAAGAATATCTTGGAAAATTTATCAGTAGGTAAGGTACCTTACGTATGTTCTTTAGATATATAAATTTTAAATGATGTAGCTGATATGTGGAGATTCATTTTTTAATCTTGTAATTCATAATCAATATACAGTATATCTAATTAAAAGGAATTGTAAACCGTATGTAGATATATATTGGAAGTAAAATGCTGCATGCATGATATGTTTTAGATGCTGTCTGAAATAAAACAAAACTTTAAATATATTTTCATTAAAATTTATTTTTATTGTAGTTTCATAGAATGTAGTGAATTAAGTTCAGCAATGAGTAAATATATGCCTACTTGGCCTTGATGCTCACCTGTCAGTGAGATCTGTGAGGATGTCATAAGTACTCACTGAGAAGCTTTTGTCCACATGTTGGATCTTTTCTTTTTAATTTTGCAACTGATTTATTATCCATTAAATTTCATTAACTTTGTGTCTTGAGTCTCCTTAGATTTATCTTTATCAGCCTATATGGCACCATCACCAGAATTATAAACTTAAGTAATACATGGACAACAGACAAATTGTGATGAGAAAAGCTCTATAATGCCTTCAGCTCAGGTGAGCTAATAATGCATTTCAATTTATATAACTAAATTACTTACTTACTTAATCCTCTTCGTCACTTGTATTTCTTCTACAGTAGCTTTGTCGAACAACACTGCTTTTTTTGCTTCATTCCATAGGTGTCGGAAGCAAATTGAATGTGTGTGGGGGTGT
>PRKT01002634.1:3938-16406 GCA_003671525.1 Saccostrea glomerata | reverse complement strand
TAGCAAACTAATGTGTACGCGAAAGTGTATGTGTACTAGGAAATTCCACCTGGAAATCAGTGCATTGCGTCATGTTTTGTTAATTACATAATCCACTCATGTGTAAATTGCTGAGTACACGTATAAGTCCACATTTTTTAAGAAGTGTTTGTTTTTCTTAACCCTGTAGATTTAATGTAACTACTGATATAAAGAACTAAACATCTATGATAGAAAATATAATTTCAAAGAGTGTTACATACACAACATCTAGATTTTTTAAAGCAATATGAGCTGCAACTGTGATGTCAGATTTTTTTGTTGCAAAATTGTAAATAACTATTTCAATGACACAAATAAATAATGTTAATATACGTCTTTTGTTCACAGTTGCGATTGAATAACTATTTATAAGTTTCCATTGAATCAAAATTACATTATTGTCGTCCGTCTTATATAAAACTGTATATTGAATTGTATATAGAAGTCTTTCTTCTGCTATATTTTAGTCTAATTGAACGTAAAGGTTTAAGTTACATACAAATTTATCATAATAACAAATTTTAACAGCAAAATAAAATTTTCAGAAATGGAGCTCATATTGCTTTAAAACAGACATTGATGGATTACAATTATAAGAGCTCTCTTTTCTTTGCAAATATTCATTCAAGTCGGACACAGACTTATTGAATTTATTAATTTCTCTTTCTAATTTTTGGTAATATTAAGCACTTTTACATTTAAAACACCCACAAATACATGTACAGGTTATACTTTGCTCGATAAAAAAAATGGAAACATGTATGTATCATTCTAACTTGTAGTTAGCAGATACAAGTACACGTAAAACTGTGTTTTCTAATCCTCTATATTTTTATATATAAAACATTGTTAACGTTAAAGGACGTTCAAAAAAGTATGTAACAAGTTGTTTTTTTTAAAGTGTTTCATTTTCTTCAGGTTTTTTTTGTTAAAAATATAAATGTATCATTAAAAGAAAGACATTCTTCTGACTGTACACTGTAACGAATGAAAAATTGACGTCTCTATTTTGACTTAAATGTACTGATTCCAAAATGCAAACAGAGTAAAAGCCTTTCCTACAGTAACATTGCTTAAATCGAGACAGGCTACGGATAGATAAGTCGATGTTGCAGGCTGGATCCGAATTTAAATTACCTTAGAAACTTTAAAGTCAATATTTCGTTAATTCTATGGTCAAACGTAACCTCTCATTGGGCCGTCTTTTGACTGACTTGTATCTTTCCAATTGCCAGGCCTCTGCTTTTGTACTACGTTTGACAATGAAATGTTCTGTCTACTTGGTCAATATATTTGGCTCACAGTTCAGAGTCTAAGGAAAAAGTTAATTATACCATCCTCTTTTAATATAATGGATATACCTTTTTAGCCATGAATCTACTTTGCTCTGTTTTTTGGCAAACAGATTACATAACACAGAGTTTGTCGAAAAAATGCAATTATTATTCAAAATGCCAAAAAATATCTCGAATCTTAAAAGTACATTTGATACATGTAAAAAATCTTAGGCAAAAATAGACAGTAAATCTCATGTTAAAATATATCTCATTACATGTATACAAAGATAAATGTGCCTAAGATATACACGGTACAAATACTGAAATATAAATAGCAAATGTATTGCCCATTAGACTTTACTTGGGAAAAGATAAAATTCGTTCATTAATTGCTTAATCTCATTTAACTTTCGTGTAGTGAATTTATATTATTTATTTTATATTTATACAAGAAAATTTCATGTTTTTTCTAGGTCTCTAAAATTATTTTTTGGCTTAGCTTTCATTTAAATAACTGTCTTAAAATTTTCATTTTGGGGGTTTTGAGATTGTTTAATGATGTACATTTTTGTGGACACAATGTAAAAAGTATGTCAAAATTTGTCAAATTATTTCCTTGAAATAATTTAAGGGTCATTTTAGAGGCACATATGTTCGACCAATTAGACAAACAAGCAATATTTCTTTTTTTGAAATAATTTTTAATCTCCTCTTCCTTTTTAAGAATCATAAAATCAGTGAGGCCTAATAATTTCCAAAGGTTTAAATCTTATTATAAGGACACTTAAATATAATATATTTCACATCTTGTTAAGAAGGTTAGAATATCTAATGAATTAACGTCCCGTATATAAACAGGTGTAATTAGCATCATTAAAGTAATTAGTCGTAAGGCTTTATCGAAATTAAAAAAATATATATATTTACTTATCAGTATATGTGGATTATATTTTCCAGTCATATAATATGTACATATTTTTATATTACATAATGTGCTTCATTAATCGTGTTTGATATTGTCAATTATAAATTTTAGTAGCTTATATGTTAATTTTAATCTAGCGTTTTTCTTTCATACCAAACAGAGTATAGCTTCATCAGGTATCCATATAGACAACAAAATCATTTTAATTATCTTGAAAATTTAAAAAAAACTGTATTGTTGTAAATATTATTTTCAAATTTTTTAGATTTTGAAATATTTTTTCTGCTCCTTTGACACTTTAAATTGTTGTAAATTATTATTCTATAGATAAATCAAATACTTACAAATGCATGTATGATATTCATCTGAATCTATGAAAAATATTTTTGAAACATGTCATCTATAAACAAACTCTTTAAGTAAAAATCGCAAACCAATGTCAAGAGTTGTTTATATGACAGTTAAACATTAAATTAGTGGGTTTTTTTAGTTACTCGCGTAGTAGATGTAGTTCATTCGGAATGCTCAACGATGATAGTTTAGTAAAGTACTTACTTTTTTACCTTTATACATTACAAAACTCAATTTTTCCCCCTATATTTTGTTAAAAATAATTTAATATATGCTTAGGCTCATGTGCTGTTTTTGCATTAATCCTAAACTTTTGTTTCACAATTTCCTGAATTTTCTGTTCCGATTTTTGTTCGACAGGGGATGCTTACATCACCATGGTACCTGATCCAATCTCTGATGTTTTAGAAGACTGTATTTGCTCTGCTTCTTATTTGAATTGTTTGAATGGCCTTTTGAACTTGCATATGTTTCGTTTCTTTTATATATTTCATTTGACAAAAAGTGTTGTCATAGTAAAAAAGTAAATCATTTCAAACCTATATTCCTATGAAAGTTTTCATTTTTTTTCGTCTGTTTTTGAAAAATTACCATGCATAAGATTTATTCACTATGATAAAAATTCAATTCAACTGTGACGGCTTTCGACGAAAGATATAAAGAACGTATAATGTGATATTCGCCTTTTTTTTTATTTTATCAAAGCTTGGAATACAGGTATACTGCAACATGTAAAGCATATATAATGTATATGACATAAATTAATAATATATGAAATATTGATTAAGATATAAACAAACTAAATTAATATGTGTTTTTGGTTTGATTTTTTAAAAAACGTTGAGCATGTTTTAGTTTGCTTAAGGAAGATACATGATTCTTTATTTTGGTACTGCTATGGTTTCTAACAATTTCTATTGATGGCTCAATAAATCTTGAAGTTGACATTTTTTCTCATTTTAAATTGTTGCATTTAAAGGAATTCGAATAATTAATATCGCTTGTCGGGCAATCTATTGCATTTTTCTTGACTGATCTTGACCTGTGCATCCATGAAATAATTTATTATTGTTTATTGCTGAGTAAAGCGAAAATTACTTGTGCTGCATACTAAGCTGTTTTGCTAATCTTTTTCTGCAATACAAGGACAAGTGTAACACTACGTAAACGTGTTAGCTAGATTGTGATTTAACTAACACTTGTATGACATAATTGTAATAAATACGTACAATACATAAATTGTTAGTTTTTTAGCCAAAGATGATGTTACATTGAATAGACACGAAAAATTGGTTCTCTACTTAGTCATGTAAGCACAATCATATTGGTTAGTACTTTTGCCATATCATGACACTTCAGTATGTAACAAATAAATCTGAATAAATTCAACCAGAGATTAATGTTAAAGATGCCAATATATTCTGACCTCGTTTTGATAAGCAGCTGATCCTTGACCTTGTCATAGTGGAACTTTTATCATATTAAAGACAAGATCTATGTCGTTTTTCTTTTAATTTATAATTATTTTATGGACATTTTTGTTAATCTAAACAACATAATTTGTATTTTTTAGCCATCGAGATTAAAGCTAGATCCTAAAATTAGATATTGTAATTTTATGACTAAATTATTATTATTATTATTTTTTTTTTGTATTTTTAAATGGGTTCAAGTAAAAGTTAGCACAACAATAATGAATACTGAATTAATGTTAAAATCAGAATACTGCGAGAATTTCAATTTATATAAAGTTATGTCACGGAATGCAAGCACTTAGCGGCATATCGTCTATGTGGTCACTTTGTGGCATAATAGGCATTTTTAATTATATTAATAACTCACCTTATTATATTCAAAAAGAATTCTACGGCTTAAAAAAAAGTTTGGTTATTTTAAAGAGACAATTTGTTTGTTTTGACCATTGAAATTAAACCTCGGTCAGAAGGTTAAATATTTATAATTTGTTGAATAATCTAACAATTAAAATGTAATTAACCTCATTTAATTGCTTTATATAATAACCAATCGTATTCCTGCTTATCCTTTGTTTTTATGTAGTATTGCTCATTGAATTTAATTTGCAGTTTAAGTTTTCATTTGCTCACACATAATAAAATCAACAGTAAATAGTATTTTCTGCTCCTAATGCTTTTTCAAATGACTGAAGTTTAAAAGTTTAAAATTAAAAATGAATAGATTGCAGGTAAATCTAAAAGGGGATGTAGTTAGTCTAATTGCTGTTTAAACAAATTAACTATCTAAACAATCATTATTTGCAAGTGGGAATAGGGAGAACTGAGATTTATAAGATAGTATAAGACATATTTTTAAATATAAACTTTCATTTTGAAAAAAGTAATTGAATTGTAATTGAAAAGTAATTGAAAATACATGACCTTTTTTGAAATGTATTTAAATTACTTGTAATTGAAGACTCGCTCAAATACAAATTACTTCCAATTACTTTGAAAAATGTAATTAATTACACTAAATTACAATTACTTTATTCAATTACCCCATCCCTGATTGTATGTTGTTTAACGTCCCTCTCGAGAAATTTTCACTCATATGGAGACAACGAGATTCAATATTGAAGAAAAATAATGCGTTATGTCCACCTGCACGAACAAAAGGATTCATTTGTTCTACGATAAGTTCCTTTTTGCCTGACTTTTCCTTCCAAATATTAGACTTTTAAATTTTCACTAAGTTTGACTTCTGTTTTTTAGTTTGTTGTTTACAGTCCCTCTCGAGAATTTTTAACTCACTGGAGATGCCACCACTTGTCGATTGAGGGCTGCAAAGTTTTAACTATACTCTTCACTCAGACTCATTGAGCAGTCTTTTTCGTGCCAACACCTACTATGACTCGGAACCTCGGTACACATACAGTTTTATCGAAAACACCGGTATCCACTTCCTGCATTGAATTAGAGCCCGCAGCGTATGGATAATTCGACTTCTGAATATTCCATAAATGTGACCAATACACAGGAATTATGGCGAGCACGTTCGTTCGACAGGGGATGCTTACTCCACAAATGTACCTGATCCCACATCTAAAATGTCCAAGATCCATGTTTTAGTCGAAAGTGTTTTAAAATGATAAACCCTTTAATTCTTTTTTTGTTGCTTAAAATGAACCATGGTTGTGATATTTCTTTTAGGCGTTCTAAATACTAATCCTGCAATTGTATCAAACTATCAAGCAAATCTGTCGTCTTTGTAGTTTTTGAAGAATTGAAATTATTTTTACGTAAAAACTAAATTCCCCTTATCTCTTGAATAAAATTCTTTTAATATAAGGTAGGATTCTTCTCACATTTCTTGTATTTAAAAATTAATGAAATTTTCACAGAATCAAGAGGACAATATCACTTAGTGATGGTTTCAGTGAGATTAAATTTGACCGTTTAATATTAGAGGCAAGGTCAGGTCAAGGTCATTACCTTTTTCCTGGACATTAAGAATAAAACATTACTGTTTCCAATCATTCCATCCTACTTGTAATTCAAAAGATTGAATGTTTTTCTTTTTGCAGAAAAAGATACTACTATATAGGGCCTATAAGATGATATTACCAAATTGACATGGATAATTTAAATAAAATGTATATTTGCTAATCCGAATTTCCTCTACTTTTCTTAAATTTTAAGGATTTATAAGTTATTCTTATATGCTTCCTATTCCTTTAACTTTTTCTAATTTACACATATAGTAAAGTTGTCACATAAAGGTACAAAATGATACAAAAACTAAAAGTTTTGATCGTTTACTAAGAGAGAAATAACACTTTTTACGGATTTTTGGTTCAAATCCGTACTTAGATTTGAACCATTTAAAAGCCAACTTAGTTCTAGTATGTATGAAAAATCTTATTTATTTTATATATTTTTAAACTTTAGTCCCTTATTATTAATTTGACTTACATTTGAAAATTTCTTCTAGTCTTTAATTGCGTAAAAATTATAGCTAAATTTAATGTTCCATAATAATTTTGAGAGGCAGAAAAGAAGAATATTTTCATACGCCAACATTCCGCCGAAAATATAGTCCCTGCCAGTTTTCACACGCAGTTTACCATTTCTATTTAAGGGGGGACCTATGTCGTTCTACGTCAAAGCAGCGTTATGTGACGTCACAATTGCGACGTTTGTTTTTTTCCCGCAGACTTTTGTAACTGTGATTATAGGCATAACTTTGTTATTAAATCAAAAACGTACACAGCTTACAACAAGAATTTTTTTCATCATTTATAACAGTTTTATTTGATTTATAGATTTTTGTTAATATTAGAATTCTCTTTTGGTTGAAAATTCATAGCAATTTCAGTTGTAAAGAAATACCTCCATGATATGCTGATATAAATGTTCAAAAAAATATAAGATAAAATTCAGCAAAGAAAGCGCCTTAAATCAGGGAAATATGTTTAATTTTATGTTTACCATTAATTGTATTTCCTTGATAAAAATAAGAAAAAATTCAGAAATGTACTTGTACCTATATTTACTAGTTGATTTATAGTATATGTAGATTTTATTGTATAAAGTCATTCCTAGTCATTCTGGAATGATTAGAATGAAGAAGAAAAGAGTTTATCTGTTTAAATTATTTCTAATCAAAACAAAATACTCGTTTTTTGCAAAATAGTTTTATATTCAGATGTTTGTCAGTGCTTACTTACCTTTTTTTAGTGCAGAAAGGTCAATATTTATGACAGAAGAGTACGAAAATAAAAGAAAACGTCATATTTCTCGTTTATTTTATCATAAAGGTATACTTTTTTCTTTGTTAAAATAAAGACAGGGGTCATTTCTTTCAAAAAATATGAATAACAACATTTTCACACAAAGACTTTTTAAAATATTACCTGTTATGCATGTCGGAGGTGTAAAAAATACGACATGAAAAACGGGGAGATACTTACATTGTGCTCCTTTATAATTTTTCATGCGCAATGAATTACAATGAATTTGCCTTCATTTTAAAGATACAAGTCATATAAATTAAATACCAGTTGATTTCGAATGTGATTTGACATTTTTGGTTCTTTTTAGCGCATATTTGGAGTAAAACAATAATGTCTGAAAATAATCTATTTTTAGCATTTCACACTGTTTTGGCACGTGCTCCTTTGTAAAAATAAGCATATAAAGGTATTCTTTTTAATACTTAAAAATTAAGAGCAAGTGGGCAGGAAGGAAATGTCAAAGTTTTGAAAATTTCACACAAAGACTTTTCGGACATAGGTCCCCCCTTAAAGTTGAATAATTGTGATGAGGAAAGAAAAATATGGTCTTTTAAATCTCTTACAACTAAATACATAAGACAAATCAACAAATGTACTTTGAATATTCCATCTAGTCAGAAACCAGAGAAGAATCCTACCTTAAATAGCCCATCCTTGTAATTTTCAGACCGTTAAATTTAACTCTTCAGAAAAACTATTTCGAATTATTATTAGAGATATTCTAATAAAGAAAAGACTTTTTAGACACATTTATATTGTACACAAATATTTTTATAATAACATTTTATCTTAGCTTGTGATAAACTTTCTAAAGATATTACATTCTTATGCTTTATCTAAGGCGTTGATATTAAACACTTTATTGGATTTAGTTGGCTTTCTGAAAAGAAAAGCTTTACCAAATCACATAAATGATGCCTTAAGATGTCCTTTCTTTGGCAATAAAATGTTATTAATTTCAAATGTTGATTAAAAAGACGAGACAGTACTCTAGCTTGTCCAATAATATTTTCAAAGGTATTGAATTTTTATTCAAGGTAAGTTATATAATTAATTGGCATATTGTAAAATCATCTCTAGAAGCTGCTTCAAGATTTTATATTTATGAATACCAAGTCATTTCAACTTAATCTCTGTATTTTTTGACTTATCAAATTTAGAATAAAATCAGAAAAAAAAATAAATAAATAAAATATGTGTTTTAATATTGAAAGGACAATTATTTATTTATGATAAAAAAAAAATAATGACTAATACAATTAACAATAGACTTTAGATGAAAATATAAGGTTGATATGTAAAATGAAACATTAATTTCCGATTTTTAGAAATATGACATGCATTTATCTTACTTGGTTTATCGTTTATTTTTCAAATAGAGTCCTTGAAATTACTGTTATTAAATCTATACATTTTGGAGCATTTGGAAATTTTATATTTTAAATACTAGTACATTCATCATCGAAAAACGGAGAGAAAAACATTGCGTTTGTTTATTTATTTAACTTTGAGAATTACTTGATTATTTTTTTCTCTTTTATATTAATACATGTACTTCAGATATTGAATATTTCATGAGGTATGTTACAATATATGAAATGAAGAGAAGGGGAATGTTTTCTTTTTAGTACAGTACCAACCTGTTTATTACACCAGTGCGTCATACCAGTTTTGAATTGCGTGTATTTTTCGAAAGTCGTAACATCTTACTTTAAAAATAATGCCAGTATTGCGGTCAAAACAAAAACCAGTGATTGCCAAAATACCATTGGTAACTTTTATAAATTAACAAACATTAATATGTAATTATTTGTTTTGCAGATAGTAAAAAGAATAATTTTTGTACGCATTTTATGTACCCTAAATAAAATGAAAGGAGTTCATTTTTCATCAGTAAGTGAATTCGTCTTGAATTTTATCTTTGGGCGTTAAAAATCTAAAAATTTTCATTGGTACCAACAGTGCTCCTATCCGATAAGACTTTTTTTGAGTTCACATGAAGCAAAATTTGTTATTTTTTTATTACCATGGATTGAATAATTTTCCTTTGTGGCCTTCAGTTCAATATCTAGGTATATCCATGACGTTTTTTTTTCAATGAATAATATTCATTCTTCAAACGTTGAATTGAAACATGTCAAATATAGTATGAACAGCTCAAGTTTATCATAAACGTGATGACTTCAATTTTTCTATCATAAATATTACTCATGTTTGGTCGTAAACCGTTTTCACCTGCATATAGTATTACCTCTCCTAGTTGGTTGGATAGGGAAAAAATGTTCTACAGTGTACGTATGATCAGTTTATAGACCAATCAGACTATTGACAAATAATACACTATCAACCAGGGTATCAACAATCGTTTGAATAAATAATTCAAATTCTATGGTTTATGTAATCTATCGAAGGTCGAAATTTTTACTGATGTTGGCTTTTTTTCTATTTTGTATTGATTAACACAATCATGACAAAGGGTTAACTGCGGATATTACTCGTATAGAAGGGGGTTGTTTGCTCCTCTATGGCCTCTGATTCCACAACTGAAGTTTTTAAAAGACACTGCTCTGTTCTTAATTTGTAAGGGGTTTTTTTTTACGTTGGTCGCAAATTGTTTACTGTTTGAACACGTGACAATTATTCTGCGAAAAATTAATAAAGACTGTTTGAAACTCACTGATGTAGTTCAATGTATATTTTATATTTTTCTGCGTAATGTTGTTTAAAATGAAACTAAGTCAAATTACATTACAGTTCTTGCTCTGATGGACTTTTCTGCAATTGTAAAAAAAAAAAAGACACGTTAATGATTCCAAAAACTTCACGTTGTGGATTTAGTGAATGATTAAAATGAATTTGATTGTTTTCAATAAATATATATACATTTTTCTATGACAAAATCGAATGACAATAGAATTTTTATGAGGTTCGCCTTTATTTCAATGCAGATTATATTTACTATTTCATTCATTTATGGACTACCTATTAAAAAGAAAATTTATAATTTTTCGATGACCTATATATGTTTCTCATAAGTCTTAGTAGTGTAAATTGAATTAATATCTTTGTATAAGTAATTAATTTTGATACTAGTACATCCTGTATCTTTTTTCCCTTTGAAACCAAATATATCAAATACTAAGAAATCTTTTTTTTTTTTGGAAAAATTTGCAATGAATGTACTTTCTTACAAAGGCAATAAGCAGATATGTATAAATTTGTAATAAATTTTATACAGGTTAATTACAGGTTTCCACGTGTTTCACATAATAAACTGTCATAATTAATATAATTCAATTGAGTCGGAAAGGTAAAAAAAAAAATACGCCGTAACAAGGTGTAAGTAGTAATAATTAAGAAATCTTTTTCCTGGCCCATGTTTCATATTTGACAAAGTCAACAATGCACTTTTAACACATTTACATTCAATTTTCCGTTTTCTTCTGGGTGGGTTCATGTGAAACACCTAGTCGTATCCTGTACGCAAAGGTTTTGAATCGTCACTTATAAGGAAATATTAAACATGTGTCTCTCAAAAGGAAACAGAATTGCGGAAAATTTACCTTTTTTTCTGCTCCAAAAGGAGGAATGCATTAAAACTTGGTAATATACGGGACCTGCAAATCAAAAACAATTTTAAAATGATTTCGGTACTTATTATCATTTTATCGATTTGGTTTGTTTTTATTTCAAACGTCAAAATTTCAAGATGTGAAAATTATTTTTTGGAAGAATTTAATTAATTGTATATTTAAAAATATTATCTTAAAGAGGAAAACTTCTGTTTCCTGTCAGTTTTAAATGTGAGAACGTTAAAAAATGAGATTTTCTTATCTTTTCTGACGCATATAATTAGTATTGGGTTCATCTTAATAGAAAAAATTACACCTCTCGCTTGTGGCAATGACAGAGAAGCAAAGAAGGGGCCTAAATTAAGGATTACCTTTACTCCAATAAATAACATCATATAAATTTTCTTGTAAATATTCTTTCTTTTTTTATCGCTTAATTTATTTATGACGCCAGTTATATTGCATACCATTGGCTAATCGTTTGTCCTTTCAAAAAAATATGCTCTGCTTCTGTTATTCTTTGTTTTAAGGTTATTTCATATTATTCAATTTAGGTTCCTTAAGAATTCTTAAGTTTATCCACATGTTATTTAGCTTCATTTAAATTCTAAAGTTCGATATTCCATTAAATACTAAGTGTTCGAAAACACTGTGACTAATTTCGGGCACTTGGCCAATACAACAAGTTTGAGTTAATCTGAAGGCAACATCTTCGTGCTGTTAAACATGTCTACAAAAGAAATAGGATTACATGTGTATATGCACAACAAGATAATTAAAAATTTCTTCGCTCAAAGATTCTCAAAGCGGAAGGCACATGTGGGTTATGCAAAAATTATAAAACACAGAAGGAAATTTTAGATGTTGGATTAGGTGCCATGGAGGAGTTGGCATCCCCTGTAACCTTAAAAGACATCTAATGACTCAGCACCCCTAACACCTTGATCAAAATAATATGCTATTTTGAATTTATTGAAGATTCAATTGTATATATTTTGTGCTGTCCGTCAATTTGTCTATCTGTTTGTCTGTTAATCTGTTTGTCCGTCTGTAGATACTTTACCTTTTCTCATAACTTTCGATTGGTTGGAGGGATGGCTTTTATATTTTGCAGGTGCACTCCTTGTTCCAAGAACCTTTTTTGTATTAATATTAGACCTTTTGACATGGATCTGGCAATTTTGACTCACTTTTGCAAAATTTAAGTATTTTAAAATAAAAATGGCATTTGTGAAACAAACTATAAAATGATATGTGTATCAATAATAAAAAATATGTCAATGCTAATATTATCTATACTTTGTTAATTGTGTCAAAGGAATTTTGGGAGAAACATATTTGTCTGATGCAAGGTGAACATTTTCTACATATTTATATGATTTGAAAAAATAATTGGTATTGATACACTGTTTAGAAGAAATTTCAAAATCGATATAGATTTGTTAATTTTTTCTGCTGATGTATATTTTTATGTTAAAATTAAAAAAAAATCTATTGATGGCTTTTTTTAAAAAAAGATATTCAATAACTTTATTTTTAACAGTGTGTTAAAAATAATTGTTTTTTTTTTTT
>PRKT01002633.1:0-16408 GCA_003671525.1 Saccostrea glomerata | reverse complement strand
CTATGAAAATCAACAAATCCATACATACATATTCAGTACATTTAAATACATTCAAGTTTGTTTACTTCATTATCCCTTGTCAAGTGTGTTAAAGAGGCAACTTTAATAATCTAATGAGATTTTACACTTGATAAATTTTTAGATTTTATTTTAAATCATTCTGATCAAACATGCTGAAAATCTGAAATTAATCAAACTAAGGCTTGTGCTAGAACAGTTTTAGGAACTTTCAGTTTGTCAATCTTATTAAAATTAAATGTTAGATCTGCGCACATATTGGCTAAAATCTAATGGCATCCTGTAGAGTGTCACGTCAGACGTTGAATTCTATTAACCAATTAAATACTCGAATGCAAAAATTATTGTATTCGTTGCGGAAACCTATGGTACACCATATGTATTCCAACCGTATACGCATACTGAAACCTTGCGTAAACCTCAAGTTTCAGCAAGTTTCAGTTGCGGAAACCTATGGTACACCATATGTATTCCAACCGTATACGCATACTGAAACCTTGCGTAAACCTCAAGTTTCAGCAAGTTTCAGTTGCGGAAACCTATGGTACACCATATGTATTTCAACCATATACGCATACTGAAACCTTGCGTATACCTCAAGTTTCAGTTGCGGAAACTATTTGGATTCGTGGACACCTTTGGTTTCCGCACTGCGGAAACTTGATGAAACTTGAAGTTTCAGCACTGAAACTTTGCGGAAACTATTAGTAACCTTAAGTTTCCGCAGAGTTTCAGTAGAGTTTCAGCCATGCGGAAACTGTATTTTTCATCCAGTGATAGAGAGAAATCGTATGACGTATTTTAGGTGCCAATTTCGTAAGACTTACGCCAAAATCGTAAGGGTTGGCAGCTCTGTAGCGTAGTCTACTTGTGTTCCGATTTTTTTTTTTAATCAGACGAAAACTGTAGGAGGAGAAGCGTTTTAAAGTAATTTCACAGAAATTTCTATTTTTAGTAACCATGGCATCACCGTTCATGGAAATCAAAAACCAATGCACTAAATTACATACTGTAGTGTAGTATACTTGTTTGTCAAGTTATATTTAAATCAGACCAAAACTATAGGAGAAGTAGCGTTTTAAAGTAATTTTAAAGAAATTTCTTTTTTAGTAACCATAGCAACACTGTTCATAATGTTATCTTAGTGTAATCAAACCAAAATGTAGGAGTGACATTTTGAAAAATTGTTTACAGACAGACAGATGGACGGACGACGAACACCTTACTATCGCATTAGCGCTATGAATATAGATGAAATTTTTATGCGCATCGATCGATAAATCCGGGGCTTATATTGTGTTGTCCTTTCTGTTTGTTTGTTTGTATGCAAACTTGAACCTAGCCATACTTTCTGAACCATGAAAATGGAAACTCAATATATGGTTTGCATTCTCCACTAATTAAGCTCTTTCAAATGACATCAAGGTCAAAGACCTTGTGGTCTTATTTGTGACTTATTAGCAAAAAATAGTTGTTTTTTTTGTACCTTTGCCATTAATTTGGAACCATTGGAGATAGAGAATGCATATATTTGGTATGAAAACTCCACTAATTAAATTAAAGCAAGGTCATTGACTGTTACCTGTATATTAAAAAAAACCTTTCCGTACCTTTGACATAACTTTTGAACCATAAGAGATAGAGACGTCATGTTTGGTATGCATACTCTACTAATTTAAGTTCTTTTAAATGACATTAAGGTAACATGATATTTTGATCTTGATTTTGACCTATATGCTAAAAATGCTTTTTTCGGACTTCTTTGCCACCGTGCGCATATTGTTTCAGTGTTAGTGTCAGAAATTTTGTATACGTATTATTCACCATATGGAGGTATACACCTGGTATTTAAATCATGATTGGATGATTTTTCTGCATTTAAAAGGTATTTTGTTCATATTTATGTTGTTGTTTTCTTCGGACCATTTCTCGGAAACAATTACACCTGTACAAGGATTTATCTGAAAATTTGTACACTTATTATTCACCAATTGAAAGTGTGTCTTCTATTTTTTTTTATTTGTTAATTTGTTTGCATGTTAAAGATGTTAATAATTTACTACAAAAGACCTGAATGGTAACCTAACAAAACTTTATTATCATTATAAACGTGATAATTTTTCTTTCGTCAAACCTGCATGTGGAGTTTGCCGTCTACTTCAGCATACTCTTTAAGTATCAACAATTTCTAAATCGAGGGAAGCCTATTCACAAACAAACTGATGAAACAAGGGTGTCAGAAGAATTCTTTAAAGTCACTATTTTACAATGATCCATACATTGACCCTGTTAGCAAATACAATATTACATGAAGTTGAACCCTAAATGAAGTTTTTCGTAAAAATTGTTTGGTTTTTAGTGTCGTATGCTTTTCCTCGTTTGCCCGATTATAACATAACATGCATCAGGTGTAACGACAGGTAGATAGAAAACGCTCACTTCTCCAAGGCAGCTGATCCCACCTCTGATGTTTTTAGAATTCCGTAGCCGCTCCCAATCTTTAAATTAACTTGTTTATATGTATTTAATACTATTTTCAGTGAATTAAATTACACTCCAAAGTATAATTTGAGTAACGACCGATTGTTCTGAACTTTTCTCCCTACCAACAATTAAGCAATTTATAATATTAATGCATAATTCATCATTGTCGTCCATCATTTTTGAAATCAGAAATTCAAAAAGAATAATTTTTGTCTTTCCCTGGAGGGCATAAAAACATATACTTCCTTATTAAATGCCTGATACCAATCATATGTGAAAGACGAAAAATAAGCTAGCTATTTAGGATCAATATAAAACGTGTGAAATATTCATTATAATGCGACTACGGTATTGTAGAGTAACGGTAACAAAATCTTCAAACAAAGCAGGAAATACTGCAACATCCGGTCTTAGCATTCCCATTGGGGTACTTGGAGCTTTTTATTTTAGAACTATTAAATCGAGGAACAAACAATAAATAAACGATAGAGTTTTGGTAGAACGTTTTGAACTCGCATGACTGATAGAATGGAAATGTCCATTTATCGTCTTCTATATTAAATTCAGTATATTTGTGCCCATTAACTTTATTTTTTTTTTACCATGCTATATGTATGAAATCTAACACCAAGAATTTGTAATATTAATCAATGGTCAGTGATATATTACGTATGAAAGCTTTTCTTTAAACTTTTTCTTTCCATTGCTTATTATGATCAATATTCTCAGATATAATATAAACAGTCTGGATCTGCTTTAAAAAGTATAAATGTTTTTTCACTTATATTTTAATCTACACACATGACTTATTATCTTTATTATATTACAAAAAGCATTTCTGTCTCGTCTGTTGTCGTGTGTTAAGATTTAAGCAATTGCAGCTACTTCTCTGGAGCTTTGGAACTAATTTCAAGCAATTTTGGCAAGTAGAATTTATAGGTCAGGGGGTATAAATTTTGTGAAATTCAAAATTCAAAATCCACCAGGGGGTCTTTTTCGGAATCTTTTTCAGTGTTATTCTATAATCAGTTAAGGCCTTTAGGCCTCCTGTTTTGAATACAAAGTTTGAATCGTGTAATTCTGTGTTGCTTTCACCATTCTATTATGTGATGACTCGGGCAAGTTTTACGAACCGCGTTAGTAGAACACCCTTACTTTTCGCAAAAAATGAAGTGATAAATATTTTGATAGCACTTTACAATTAAATTTCGAAACAGGATGGGCATAAATGTCTTTCATTGTCTCGAATTTGCCAGATTTGTCAAAATCATGTTTTTATTCTACATTGCTTTCTCTTCTTAAACAATAAAGTTCGAAGAAGTCAAGTTTTATTAAAATTGTAGATTTCATTTTCCATCCTGTTACACTGTTTGGTCAATCCTATTACTGTTTTGTCTGTTACCCGAGTCCTTACTGTTACCAGAAAATTTTCTTAGTTTAAATTGCTTTAGCAGAGCACCTGTTTAAACTTTCTGTAATTGTTTATTTTAATCACAAAAATAATGTTATAGAATGGTTTTTTAGCTCTTCTGAGACAAAGGCTCAAAAAGCTAATGCTATGGGCATTTGTGCGGTGTGCGTGCTACCATTTATACTACAATAAGGGTTGGGACCCTTAAACAAGGGGAGATAATCAGGAAAACAAAACCAAAGTACTGGTTGCTAAAAAATCTTCTTCGCCATAACCACCTGGCAGATTTTCACCTAGCTTACATATAGGATCGAGATATGTCGAAGATTGAGATTTGAAATTACCCTGGGGCAAGGGGCGTGGTCTCGAGGTCACTTCAAAGTTGACCTAAATCTACAATTAATAAAAACGTGTATATTTTGCTTACTATAAGAACTAGGATCATCAAATTGTGTAAGTTGATGCATCTTACGACTTTACATCATGTTAACTCAAAAGTAGATCACGATGACCTATTTTTATATGATTTGAAGGCATATTTTGGACACTTTAAGGCCTATGATCATCAAACTTTGTCAGTTGTACATCTTGGGTCCTCCAACAATGTCAACTTAAAAGTAGGTCACCGTGACCTACTTTTTGAACTTTATGACTTATCCTTTTAAAAACATGAAATCCCATTATTTCAGACACTGTGAGGTTAAGAATCATCAAACCTTGTTCTTTGATGCATCTAGGGACCTTAAGACATAAATTTATGAAAAAGTAGGTCACTGTGACCTACTTTTTGCCGACATTTTTCAAATTGTTTAAAATGCATATTTTGATTACCTTCAGACCTACGATCATCAAACTTGGTCAGTAGATGCATCTTACGTCTTTGAAGAATGTCGACCATAATGTAGGTCACGATGACCTACTTATGACATTTTATGGCTATTTTAAAGTATCTTAGGTATTTAATGGCTTAGAATCATCAAACTTTGTGAGTGGATGCATATTCAGTTTTCGGAGAGTGAATACCAAAAAGTAGGTCACGGTGACCTACTTTTGACATTTTGTGGCTATAATTAAGTATCTCTGGTACTTATTGACCTAAAATCATCAAACTTTGTCAGTTGATGCATCTTTGGTTTTCGGAGATTGTCGACCAGAAAGTAGGTCACAGTGATTTACTTTTGACATTTTATGGCTATATTTAAGTATCTCGGGCGCTTATTGGCTAAGAATCATCAAACTTTGTCAGTTCAGGCATCTTGGGTTTTCGGAGAATATCGATCAAAAAGTAGGTCACCGTGACCTACTTTTGAATATCTCAGGTACGTATTAGCTTAGAATCATCAAACTTTGTCAGTCCAACAAGAAGTAGGTCACTGTGGCCTACTTTTGAATATCTCAGGTACTTACTGGCTTAGAATCAGCAAATTTTGTCAGTTAAGGCATCTTGGGTTTTTGGATAACGTCGACCATAAAAGTAGGTCACCGTGACCTTCTTTTGACATTTGATGGCTATCTTAATTATCTGGTACTAATTGGCTTAGAATCTTCAAACGTTGTCAGATGATGCATCTTGGGTTTTGAGAGAATGTTGACCAAAAAGTAGGTCATGGTGACCTACTTTTGAATATCTCAGGTACTTATGTAATTAGAATCATCAGTCTTTGTCAATTAATGTATCTTGAGTCCTTAGACAATTTTAATCAAAAGGTAGGTCTCAGTGACCTACTTATGGTATTTCATCATTATAATATCTTCAGTCATATTTGGCTTAATATTATCAAACTTTGTAACTTGATTCATTTTGGATCTTATGATACTAATATAAGATCCAAATCGTATTGTCTGAAAACCTTGGGTTAGAATTCATTTGCCTTTAAGAAACGTTAAATATTACGGGGTCATCATTGTTTCACAAATACATCTTGTTCGTAATATTTGAGAGGAGATAGGGCTTTCATATTTGACATGTGCAATACCTGTGACAAAATATTTCCGAGCGTGCTATGACTTTTACCCCTTGGGCTTGACCTTCAAGATTGACCATATTTTTTTTAAAATTAACTTCAGTGATGATTTCTAAATAAATGACATATGATAGAGTGTTCATATTAGATACAATATGTCATTTAAATATGACATCTCAACCACAAAGACACCGAAAGAAGGGGACCACAATTCTTTGAATTTTCTTGTTCTTTATCTTTCTCATGTTTTTTCTTTTGTATATATTCTCTATATTGCTGTTTTTGATTATTGTTTAAATTATTGTAAATATTTTATTGAAACATTTCACGCACTGTAGTTTATAAAAACACTGAAAATATTTTCCACCATTCCTCGTCAAGTGAAGTTCATGATCAATATATTAATTTGTTATTTATGAATATGTTCTATTGTAAATATTGATTAAATACTAGGCATAAAAATAACAGGAAAGTTGTTAAATACTGCATTTGACAAAACAAAATATAAAGGCCTTTGCTTTATATCCTCTGAGAAGATTACAAACAAGAATGTTCGTCTAAAATTTATAAACGTTGCTTATACTAACCAGGAGTCATGAAAATCTTCAATTATCTTAAAACTGTTTTTGTGATCCTTAATATTATTTTTTGTTGCCATGGAGATTTGAAGGCTGGATATTCTTCTATACAATATGGCTACCGATTTCTCTATAGAATGATAGAAGCTTACGTGAACTATAGCGTACTGGACTGTGTTGAAGAGTGTCTGAAAACAAAGAGGTGTACATCGGTCAATTATTATAAAGGCGCAAATTTTTGTGAAATAAACTTTAGAAGAAACGTAACTCGACCAGCATTTTACAGACAAGCCCCGGGATGGTTATACACTGACATCCAGTACTGGGATGAGGTAAACATCTTTATCTAAGTATTCTGTAGAGAGAGAGAGAGAGAGAGGGGGAGGGTTGATTTTCAATAGTGAGGTTTACACTCAACACTGTAGAAAACTCTTTTTTCAAGAATCTCAAGTGTATTTCTTATGCAATAATATTCCACATAACTTTATGTATAATCATTAAAGTTGTACAAGTTTAGTATTGAACATTTAAACCGTTTACGTTACTAGTATTTGTGTACTTAGGTAGAGAACTAATGGACGATTACAACATCAGACTAATATTTACTACACATGGCTTAAATATTTTTTAGAAGAAGTACTAAATGTTGATTTAAAATCAAATGGTATACAATCAGGAGCGGATAGGAAGTAATGGATTTTTATAATATCCATATATTTTAAACCGAAGTTGATCTCTTTTGAACTTTAGAAGAAAACCTGTTCAATCTGTCTTCTTTTACCCATAACTTTCATTTAAAAGTTCCCGTGACAATAGCTAATGACATTTATGTTATAAAGATGATAACGTCAATTCGTAGAGCTCTTTCCGTGTGTCGTTACAATTTATTTTTTCGACGATTCATTGTTGTTAAACGTTTCTTTGTTCACTCATATGGAGACGGTACCACTTGCCTATAGAGAGCTACAAATGTTCTGTAATCAGCACTCGTGATCAGTGCAATTACACAGGGAAAGATCTTTTTCGTACCAGCATCTTATACGACACGAGACCTTGGATTATAATGGTCTCATACGAAGGACCGGTCTCCATGTCCCACAATGGGATTCGAACCCGCGACGGAAGGATCAACTCCTAACTTTGCGACCCTTAATGCAGATGCTCTAACCACTTAAAACCAGTTTAAACTGTGTAATTTTTACGCACAATTTTCATTTCCTCTAATGACCAAAAACTATTGGCACTAACGTCATTAAGTTAGACTCCTACATTTAAAAATTTCATTACTATTCATCTCTTAACAAGAATTATCTCCATTTTATCAGTACTTTTTTCGGTTGATAACTACATTATTTTTCATCTGTTGAACAATTTGATTATCTCTTTAAAAAAAACAATAATAAAAGAATACTAGGGTTCAAAGCTTCTTTCATTTTTTATCCTTTGAAGGAAAATTATGTTATTTGTATGTAATTTTCAGGATCTTGCGGAATCATGCGCAGGATCACCATGTAAAATTAATGAAAAATGCATCCCAAAAGCTTTTGGACAATTCGAGTGCGTTTTGTCAGGTAAGGAAAGAAAAAAAAGTTGAAAGTTAAATGAAAGAAATGTAATTGATAAATAAAAATGCATATTTTTTTTCACCTCCCAACCCTTTCTGTCATCTTTTCCAGCGAAAAACTCGTTTGAAATGAATTTTAAGCAATCGAACAAATTAAAATCAAGTGAGTCAATCACTTGTATAAAAGAGGATAGCGTTGTAAAATATACAAATTGGTCACGCAGCATTGTTAAGGCTTGAAAAAGGGGGCGGGGCCTAATTTATACGGGAAACGTTTACTGTGACGTCACACAAAAATGTTATTTTTATGTATTTCTCATAAAACCCGAAAACTGTATTACCATAATAAACAGCAATAAAACTTATCAAGGATAACGCTCAAGTCTTGCTTTTCAACTGGATGCAATATTTTTATAGTAAAATTAGTGTGCCTTGACCGTCATTTTTCGTTGAGAGTTCGTATAAAAATAACGGTTAAAATTAACAACTTTACTCTTGTTTTATATCTTGGTTATAATTATGTATGTCGAATACGTAATGTATAAAATTGCAAAAAAACTATACTGAAATGCTCCAGTTTACATGACTTTTCTTAGATTATTCAACTATGGTAAAGCTATGAGTACAGCTTAAGGTATCTGATCCATAAAAGGACAAATTTTTCTAATCTTAATATTCATTCTATATTAAATACTCTGATACTTATCAAAAGCACTTTAGAACAGAAAAGGATTTACCAGGATAAATTCTCAAAAATACAATTACCCGAACAGTAATTAATTAATTAAGAAAGCATTGACGTCTATGAGAAAAAGATTTTTTTTTCAATAAAAATTCTAATTCTATGAATATCAAAAAAAATGCTTTAGTGGAAAGATGCATATTATTATTATTAAGAATAGATAAACAATTTTAAAAAGAAATTCACATGAAATTAGTTTTTAAAGTTAATTTATTGATTAAAAGCAAAGAGGAATAACTCTTCAAGGACGGATCAAGGTCAAAAATTAGGACAAATTCCCCTCTTACAGAGGACAACGTCAGTTTTTAACGTTAACCTGAGTTTTAGGCCAATTAATGTTTTCCTTGTAATGATTGTTGTAATGAACTATTAAATCAATCTTTTAATTTGTTTGTATACATTTTCCATGTAATGACGTACTTTTATTGTGTAAGATAATATGTGCCTGTTTCGGATTAAGAGGCTTTAAGTAATAAAGTGTAAATTAAAGTCATTATGCACTTCCGCCGCAGCGTTTTTAATGACATGTATTTTAAACTCTTTAAAGGTTACATGTATGACAGTCACGTGATCAACAGGTTTATGAAAAGATCATTTGTGCTTGTTATAATTGTTAACGTTAATACAAAATAGTATATTAATTGAATACAAAAAAAACAGTTAATAATTTAAAGGACATGCTATAAATGCAATTAAATGCTTTTAAAAACCTTAACATAATTGCGTTTTCTAATTATTTGCATTGTGAAGTTTGTTTTTCGTTGTCATGTATGAAGTGAAAAGAAATATTTATATAGAGAAATATTTTTCATAGTTGAAGAGATTTTGAGATAAAAACAAGGAACCGAGTTAGGTGATTTTACTAAATTAGGATCAAAAATTAATCAAGGAATTTGATGTTTTCTGAACAAGCCCCGGTAAAAACTCTGGACTGCATTATTCGTTGAATGAATATATTCAGCTATGTAAACTAAATTATATATTTTTTTCGGATAATGTTGTATTGGTTTTAACAGTTACAGTTGTAAATTGTTATTTCAAATGAGTCTACTTTAATATGAATTATTGGTAAGGAATTGATCCGCACTAACTAATTTGAATACAACTACGGTATTTGAAGAACAGACTGGTTCTTCCAATGAAAGCGTATAATCCTTAGTTCTGTGTCAGTTGGTGATGGTACGATTAAGTATGTGTTGTTCCATTCGAGATTTTTCACTATGTAGAGACATCACCATATAACGGTGTGAAGGGCTTTAGGTTTTGACATTTACGTAAGGGTTAATGTACGAGTAGTGTTCCATTCCTTAAAAGAAATGGAACCGAGGCCCATTACTTTTAAGGAATGGAGCGCTTCAAGTATATTAACCCGCGAAAAATCCGCCTTTCTGAATGCTTGTTTTTATTGTTTGATAAAACATAATAAAGAATATTTATATGATACATTGAAAATACTTTTTACATTTTAGTATATAGAAAGAAAAACCTGGACCGGACTGCTTTTGTGAGGGTACCGGGTTCGATTCTCATCATACCAAGGAGTAAAATCCACCTGTGACGACATTCTTTTGTTTGAGCACTCCATTACTTTTAAGGAATGGAGAGTTGCAAATTACATTGAAAACGGACTTTATTATGGTCTTATTCTCCTTTCCGTGCCTCTACCAAGGAAAGAACTTAGAAAATTTTAAAGAGGAGTTTAAGAAAATTTTAAAGGTTAGCTTCATATTAAGAAAACTAGAGCACCTATGATGAGAATCGAACCCGGTACCCTCACCATAGCAGTCCGGTGCTCATTTCAGGGAGCTAACGAAGCTGTTGAGAGACATGTGTTTAGATTAACTTACAACACTTTTCAGTTTTTCTTTCTATATTATATATAAATAATACTACTAATATGTAAAAAAGTATTTACAATGTATCATATAAATATTCTTTATTATGTATTAACAAACAACAAAAACAAGCATTCAGAGAGGCGGATTTTACGCTGGTTAATATACTCGTAACGCTCCATTCCCTAAAAGTAATGGGCCTCGCCCCTTCGGGGCCTCGGCCCCATTACTTTTAAGGAATGGAGCGCTACTTGTACATTAACCCTTACGTAAAGGCACAGTAAGGAGAATAAGACCATAAGAAATTCCGTTTCCGAATGACGTCACAGGTGGATTTTTTTTTGCACTCAAGTCATTGAGCAGTGAGGGATCTTTATCGTGCCGATGCTTAGCGTGACACGGGACCTTGTTTATTACTTTCACTTCAAGTGCCGAGGGCATGCTGAAGGGACAGTTGGCACCAATGTTTCACCGGCTGTGGTCAGTCGCGCCCGAGATTCAAACAGACGACCTCCCGATCACGGAACTAGCCCTCTAACGAACGGTGGTAATTGTACAAAAATCTCCGTATGATCTAATGTAGCTTTGCAGCGTTAATCTATAACAACTAGTTTTGAACATTATTATAGAAATTTATAGCAGACAAACAAAAAGCGTTGTAACCGAAGCTGAATTGTTAGCTGTCAAAATAAGTCCGATACTTGTCGCTCGGGATGTTCTCATTCATGGGGTATAAATTTCGTCACATTTCTTTTCACCAAACATCTTTTCATCATTTTCACACTTCATCCACAGTTAAAACACCTTTTGTATCTTTCGTATTTTACATGGTTAGAGTGTCAGTCGCGAGGAAAGGAGTCAATCTTTAAGTCGCGGGTTTCAATTCAATCTCTGGGACGTGGAGACCAGTCTTTCGGATGAGACTGTATACAAATCGTTAATTCTTGTACGATAAAAAATCCCTCATTGGTAAATGGCCCTAAGTGCCGAGTATGGGACGAAATTTGTAGCGACAAGTGGTTGCATGTTCGTATGAGTGAAAAATTTCTCTTGAGAGGGGCGCTAAACAACATAAAATGAACCAATCTTACTTTTTCTAAGGTAATATTTATATTGATAAATTTGCCAAAATATTTCTTTATCAGACTGTGGGATCCCTATCCATATAATAAAAAACACCACGTGGAATGTACAGGAATGGGAAGGTATAGGAATACAAAAACGAATGCACATTAAATGCTTAGATTCCTTCGTACAGCGAGGATCCGGAATGATCGTGTGCCATAAAAATGGGACCTGGATAACGGACTTGGTTTGTGAAGGTTCGGAAAAAAATCTTTATATTTTCATTTTTGAGTATTTCTTTTTTTTATATAAATAATTCAATTTCAATATCCTTTTCTAATACAAAATGTATATGCTTACCTCTAGAATAAGAGGCTCATGCCAGTCATGGGGCAACATCACTCAACCTAGCACATTGGCTAGGAAAAGAGCTTAAATCTGTTATCAGGCTAGGGGTTGGGTTGAATTTTAACTTGAATTCTATACTTCCTGAAGATATTTGTACATCAATTTAACTCATGCCTTTGTTGCTCGTGAAGAAGAGATTTTTTTTTTCTACTTATTCCTTTGCAAAAAAAATGACAGTGTCGCCCCTGCCTCCTTTCCCGGAAAGGGTGAAACGTAATTTTAACAAACTTTAATCTACTACCTAAGAATGGGTCTATTAAAGGAATGACCCTAATAATGTTAAATCATTACACAACTCTAGGTGTAAAATTGCGTTGCTTCTTTAGTTTAAATTCGTCGCTCAATAATACAATCGTAGTAACAGTTGTGAGCGGTATTGTAGGGAGGTAATGATTAATACATCGACCTACCAGCAATATTTGTTTACATATGGTAAAATCAAGTTACTGTTGGAAGTTAACAGTAAATTTATTTAATCTGGTATTTTTCATTAATCCTAAGGCCTATTTATTTTGGTTCAAATCCTTCTTATGGATGAATGTGATGAGTTCCCATAATGCACAAAGATTGCTTTTGACCTGAGGGTGTGTTATGATTTTGATCAAATGTCATTTATGCCAGTTTGAGTGTTTATGGTCATTGCTAGTAATGTTCATAAATTGTGTATGAATTGTGTATGGCCCATATCCTTAGTATTTATTTTTTAACAATAGGCTGCACCTGATTTTCATTTATTTGAAATATAATGATCAACAATTTATGAATATCTCTTTCATAAAATATTCATGATTTGGCACGCCTCTGAAAATTTAAGCCAGCGGGCTCTTTTTGTCCCGTTTGAACAGTTTAATGTGATCTTGCAACCTGTTTCTTTTCTCTATGTTTCATTTTTAACAGAGAAAAGGAAAACATATTTTTAATGTCCTTTTTTCAAACTTGCATACATTTCTAGAATCAATATCGTTAGTTGGTGTTGATTGTAAGGAACTCCGTGAGAATGGTCACACTAATTCCGGTGTATACGAGATCTACCCTTATGGTACCGACGCCAATCCTATCAATACTTACTGTGACATGAACACAGAGGGAGGTGGCTGGACGGTATTTTCTTTTCATTTCTTTACTAAAAATGACATATAAGAATTCAGATTTATATATTGTTATTTTTTGTCCTTAATCAGACACACAAAATGTCAATGTCATGTCAATTGCTAAAAGATTGATTATTAGATAGATGTATTTAATTTTGAAGGCAATCCAAAAACGTGTCAATAAATCTGTGAGTCTTGATGGAACATGGGAGGAATACAGAAAGGGATTTGGTGACGCGGGACAGGATTTCTGGATCGGTAATTATTTATTAAATTGAAAACAAATCCAAGTCAAAAGAGCAAAACAAAGCCCCGTTGATTTTTAAATTTTGTAGTTTGATGCAAGCGATATTCATTTCTCTCATAATTCAATACGTAAAGATAGACTAGAGACTGATTAAAAATTTAAACAATAGATTGACAATACTTAAAAGTCGTCATTTAATATACCCGGTAGATAAATATCTTTTTCTGAATCTTGAGTTTTTGAAGTATTTTTTAAGAGCAACTCCGGAAGCATTAGACAATACAAGTATTTTAAACTCTTCCATAATACATCAATTATCCCCTATTAAATTGATGTTGTCGTTTAATTACAAGTAGGCATTATAAATTTTATATACGATACTCAGGAAATGACGTTATCCATCAGTTAACAAAGGGACAGCTCTCCAATCTCTACATTTCCATCACTCTGGTGAACGGGAGCAGACTCTATGAGTTGTACGATCAGTTCTCAGTGTCAAATGAAGCAAATGGCTATCAACTCCTTCTGGCGGGAAATGCCTCGGGAACCCTAGGTACTGTAATAGAAATTTTCTCACATTATAAACGAAAGATAAAGGTGGGTGTAAAATTAGACATTTCTTAAAACTTACCGGTAAAGAAAAAAAAACCTGAATGCCTTAATGAGGATTTGGAAGCTTTGTATAGCCATTTCAAAAAAGTGTTTCGTTACCCTCTCCTGTTCAACTGGCTAACATGGCCCAAGTAATTTCGTTGTAATCTCATTTTTATATGTAAATGTCAAAGAAAATGATTTTTTCTGAGAAAAACATGATCATCTACGTATATCTACCGACCGTATTTTCATACCAAGTCGGAAGAGGGCAGTTAAACATTTTTCTAAGGTTGACTAAATATAATTCTCCAGGTGACGGTATGAGGCACACGGGTTATTTTCGTCTGAATCTGTCTGGGATGAAATTCACGACGTCTGACAGAGATAATGATCAGTGGGAGGAAAGAAGCTGTTACTCTCTTTTTAAAGGAGGCTGGTGGTTCAACAACTGCCAACAAGCCTTCCTGAACGGTCCCTGGTCCTCAATTCGGTGGCTTCCGAAAGTTACATACTGGACACCCATCCGTGAGATACTAATGATGATCAGGCGGCATTAGGTAACAGATACAATGCACGAAAACATTAAATATTTCTTTGATAAAATTTTTCAAACTAATTGTTCGTCCATTATTTATACACTGAATTGACGACGGTTTTTTCCGTTATTTCCCGATCACGACAAGGAGCAAACGGTGGATGTGACCGGTCAGTAGGGGATGCTCACTCCTCAAAGGCACGTGATTCCACCTCTGATGTTTCGGATGTCCGTGTTTGCTCTGCTCCCATTTTGTATTTTTTTTAATGGATTTTGATATTGAATATTGTTTGTATGTCAATATCCTTCATTTCACTTTGGCATGTAACCTGATACGAAAGTGATGTTCCCTATGCAGAAGAATGGCGTCTCGCAGTCAAACTGTCTAGTGTGCTTTAATTTTAATAAGTAAAAATTCTTTTATATATTCGACATTAGACTGTTTTGATGTACGCTCTTTGGATATAGACTTTAGATAATCTTTTATTTTATTTTCTTACTCTTTTAGATTATGATGTAAAGAAAGGACTTTCCCATGGTTATTCCCATAGAAGAGCCATTTTACATCTGTATTGAAAGAGGCAATAGTAATTTAAACTTTTTCCAATTTTTCTTTAATGAATTAACTCTTCATACTTGTGTAAGTGTTTCAATAAAGTTGAATTCAATACTAGTTTGTTCTCATTTTGAATAGCTGACGTATACAGAACTGAAGAAAGGAAGAACACTATATCATGAAGCATAATGTCTAACAACTTCCTAAAAATAAAGAGATACAAACTATAACGATAACATAAGTACAAACATAACCATAGATTTTTATTACATAATCGGGTACATCACGTGTTTCAATATAGTCATGTACATATACAATCCATGTTAAACAAATCATGCTCATATGATTTTATTACATTATCATACATGTGGGATATTGAAATTAAAAGGCGGATATCAAGCAGTGCATTTACTTTAAGTTTAATACATAAATTGATAAAATGATAATATCTTGGTCCATTATTTATTTCCTTAGCAAAATACGGTACGAGTTATTCCGGAATATTGTATTGTGACCGTGTGTATTCTAACACAAGGTCAAGACGCGTATATTTTGGTATAGAAAATGCATAGTAGTTGACAAAATTGAAAATTTTCAGTTACTTTGTTAGTCGGTCCGTGACCAGGGTCGATGTCAAGTCATATATAAAGATGATACAAGCAGTATTCAACATATAATCAGAGACTGTCCTAAAAGAATTCTTCATGCACTGAAAGAAGACACGATGGCAAATGCACCCATCCCAGATTACATAGTGCAATCCACACTTTACAAAAGTTGTGTCCCTTTGCCGGGTCAACCAAATGGTAAAAACGGGAAAGAATAATTTCTCGTCTTTATGCTACATGTACATGAACCAAACCTCTGGGCGGGCTTCGATTAATCCACTGTATTTGAACTGTATCTTTTCAATGCGTAAGTAGTGTGGTAATATTTATTGAACTTAAAATATTTCATTTACCAGGTTCTAAGAAGTCTGTGTGAAACTTAAAACTAAATGGGCACTCTGTCGTCTGTTGTCGATCGTCCATATTCACACTCTCTCAAACTGGTTCTCCTCTGGCCTGGAATCAGCTGGGTATATCGGAAATAGATAGGTCGTACGTCAGTCATGACTGTCGAAAAGCTTATCCTACTACATTCTCCCCCTTTTAAAAAACTGGGATGTCCCTGCATCCTAGCTAGAAAACATTTGTTTTCATTCAAAATATAATGAAAAATCTAAACTCTTCCCGCAACACCTGGAATATCTCTGGGGAAAAACAAGAAAAAAAATTGTCAAAACCACTTTAGCTCCGTTTCCTATCTGAACTATG